>OY992876.1:225167391-225226804 GCA_963921405.1 Cepaea hortensis | reverse complement strand
CCTCTACCTCCTCCCTCCTCCTCCTTCCTCCACATCCCTCCTCCTGCCTCTTCCTCCTCCTCCCTCCTCATCATTCTTCCTCCTCCTCCTTCTCCCCCTCCTACCTCCTCCTTCTCCCTCCTCCTTCTACCTCTTCCTTCTTCCTCCGTCTCCCTCCATCTCCTCCCTCCTCCTCTCTCCTCCTCCTCCCTCCTCCTCCTCCTCCTCCCCCTCCTCCTCCTGCGTTCTCCTCCTCCCTCCTCCTCCTTCTCCCTCCTTCTCCTTCTTCCTCCTCCCTCTTCCTCCTCCCTCCTCCTCCTCCCTCTTCCTCCTCCTTCCTCCTCCTCCTCTCTACTCCTCCTCCTCCCTCCTCCTCCTTCCTCCTCCTCCCTCCTTCCCCCCTCCTCCTCCTAATCCCTCCTCCTCCCTCCTATTCCTCCCTACTCCTCCTCCCTCCTCCTACTCTCTCTGCCTATCTCTTCCTCCCTCCTCCTCCTCCCTCCTCCTTCTCCTTCCTCCTACTTCTCCTTTTTCTTCTTCTTCGTCTGCTGCTGCTGCCGCAGCTCCATTTACCCAAGTTAATTGTTGGGGGAAGATGTAAAGATCTTTCAAGTGCTCTTTCTAATGCTTTTTGTAAGCTGGTCTTCGTTTATCTAAGGTTGTTCTAACCGCAACCAATAAATGATTAGACAGACAGACAGACAGACAGACAGACAGAGAGGGAGGGACAGACAGATAGACAGACAGATAGATAGTCGGGAACGGGAACGGGAGCTTATATGACTACTTATATGAATTAAATGAGATGCTCCACACCAGGAGCCAGGCGATGCCGGGCAGGGTCAGACAGACAGACAGTCAGACAGACAGATAGACAGACAGACAGACAGACAGACAGTCAGGAGCGGGAACGGGAGCTTATATGACTACTTATATTAATTAAATGAGATGCTCCCCACCAGGGACTGGGCGAAGCTAGTTAGATATAAAAATGAAGGACCACCAATTTTAAAGATGGAGGTTCAAAATGTTCTTAAGCATATGAAAGCTGGCAAGGCCCCCGGTGCAGATAAGATCACAACAGAAATGATTAAAGCTTTAGAAGAATTTGGACTAGAGCAAGTCACCAGACTGCTGAACACATTATATGATACTGGAGATATACCTTCTGAATTATGTAATTCTGTATTTATTGCAATCCCAAAGAAATCAGGAACCTTGGAATGTGATCAACATAGAACAATTAGTATAATGAGTCACATCACAAAGATTTTGCGAAGAATTATCATGCAAAGAATGAGGAAGAAAATACAACCTGAAATAGGGGAAGAACAATGCGGGTTTGTAGAAGGAAAGGGTACAATAAATGCTGTGTTTATGCTGCGAACAGTTATTGAACGTGCTATAGAAGTAAATATGTTCTATATGTGCTATAGAAAACGGGGAAGACCAAGAGAGACCCTGCGTAGAACCATCATTAGAGAAGGCTCATTCAATGGCCAAGTGAATATCCAAGATCTACAACAGGTAGCAGCGAACAGCCAAGCATGGAGAGACAGGACTTCTGCCCTATGCGTCGCCTTACGCTCAAGAGGAAAGACTAACTAATAGAAGTAAACAATTATATACATCTTTGCTTTATTGACTACACAAAGGCTTTTGTTAGAGTTAGACATGTCAACATGATGGATATGCTTGCAGATCTACAAATTGATAGGAAAGACATTAGACTTGTAAAAAACATATATTGGAAACAACAAGCTGCCATAAGGATTGATAATGAAGTGGGACAATATCAACCTATTAAGAGAGGTGTTAGGCAGGGATGTGTAATGTCTCCAGATATTTTTTCCCTATACAGTGAAAATATTTTCAGAAATGTAGAAGACATAAATGGAATCAGCATTGGAGGACGAAACATCAATAACATTAGATATGCAGATGATGCAGGATTGATTGCAGACAATGCACATTATCTGCAACAATTAGTAGATGCGGTTGTTGTTCACAGTGAGCAGCTGAGGTTGGAATTAAATTGTAAGAAGACACAGGTTATGGTCGTCACTAGGAAGAACGAAGTACCACAATGTAATATACAAGTAAATGGGAATATTCTTCAACAAGTGAATCGGTACAATTATCTCGGAACAGTCATAACATCTGATGGGTGATGCCTTGAAGAGATTAGAACAAGAATCGCCAAGGCGAAAGTAGCCTTTAGCAAGATGAAAAACATTCTGACCAATAAAAAGATGTCAATTGAAACGAGAAAAAGAGTGTTGAGGGGATACATAGAGCCGGTTCTTTTGTATGGATGTGAAACTTGGACAATGTGCAGTCAAGGTGAAAAACATCTGATGGCTGCAAAAAATGTGGTTTCTGAGGAAAATGCAAAGAATACCATGGACAGATAGAAAAACCAATGACCAAATACTACAGGAGACAAATGATAATCGTAGATTGATTAGAGAAATTAGAGAAATTTTTTGGACATGTTATGAGACGAAATGGACTGGAGAACTTAGTGACAACCGGCAAGATCGAAGGGAACAGACCAAGAGGAAGACCGAGAGGAAAATATCTGGATGGCTTGGCCACATGGCATGAACGAGACAGGAACACTGAGCTGATCCACGCCTCTGGTGATCGAGTGAAATGGCGATTCATGACCACCCACACTTTCCGGCATGGCACATGATTGATTGATTGAGGTAGGTAAATGATTTCTCTGAAGTAGGTAGGTAAATGACTTCTTTGAAGTAGGCAGGTACATGATTTCTCTGAAATAAATAGGTAAATAATTTCTCTCAAGTAGGTAGGTAAATAATGTCTCTGAAGTAGGTAGGGAAATAAATTATCTCAAGTAGGTAGATACATGATTTCTCTGTAGTAGGTAGGTAAATACATTCTTTCAAGTAGATAGGTAAATGATGTCTCTGAAGTAGGTAGGTAAAAGATTTCACTGAAGTATTTAGGTAAATGATTTTTCTGAAGTAGGTTGGTAGGTGAATCATTTCTCTGAAGGCCCCGCGTGTTGGGTAGGTATCTTTCTGTTTTCTTAAATGTGGTTTTTAAGTTTAGCTGTATTTGTATTCTTTTGAGTTTGTTCAAGTATGTTTGGTGATGAAGTATTTGACTTTTGGCCACAATGTTCGCTCTGTCTCTTGTGGTGATGTTCTTGTCCATCTCTCCCCGGCGTCTCAGTGGTCAGTGTGTTGTCAGAGCCTGGCTGTGGCTCCAAGTATGTGACATGTTGCCACAGGTCAGGAACCCCGAGATGGTTAAAGAGTCTGGAACCAGGTCATATCTGCTACAATAGCAGAGACAAGAAGAACGAACGAATGAACTTTATTTTCAAAGAGTCACAAATTGGGCATGCATTCATACATTCGGCCCTTCCAATCACTCATCTTTCATTCATCAATTGTGCATGTTACATTCACATAAGAAAAAAATAAACATTGTCAAATGGATTTTGTAAACATAAACAATGCATATTACCATGTTATGAGACAGGCAGACACACGGACACACGTACATTCATAAACACACACGCACACATACAAACCTGCATACATACTTACATCATTTGCACAAACTCTCACATTTATGCACACACTCAATAACATACAAGTACACACTTCCTCGCATAAACTGCATGCACGCACACATACACGAACACACACACACATACACACACTTACACACACACACATAAACATATACACACACATACACATATACATAGCGCGCACACACACACACACACAAACATACACACACATATACACACATACACATACACTCAAACACACACACACATATACACATACATACACACAAACATACACACATATGCACACACACACATACACACTCATGCACACACATACACACATATACACACACATACACATCATACAAATACATACACGCACATACATACACACAGATACACACACAAACACACATACACCCATATAAACACACATAGACTCAATACACACACCCACCCATCCACCCAAACACACACACACACACACACACACACACACATCTAAACACATCAGAACAAAAGAAGGGAGAAGAGAAGGAGAAGATCATAAAGAAGAAGAAGAAGAAGAAGAAGAAGAAGAAGAAGAAGAAGAAGAAGAAGAAGAAGAAGAAGAAGAAGAAGAAGAAGAAGAAGAAGAAGAAGAAGAAGAAGAAGAAGAAGAAGAAGAAGAAGAAGAAGAAGAAGAAGAAGAAGAAGAACGACGATCGATCGAACGAACGAACGAACGAACGAACGAACGAACGAACGAACGGACTTTATTTTCGAAGGGTAACAAATTGGGCACACAGGCTCGTCTTACATTCGGCCCTTCCGTTCATCAATAGTGCACAGGAAAAAACATTGTCAAATGAATTTTGTAAACATAAACAATGCATATTATCATGTTTTGAGACACATCCACCACCCACCCACACATCCCCCAATCACCCCACACCCCCCACCCAACCACAAACACAACTCAGACACACATACATACCCCCACCCACCCACCACATCCCCACACATACACATCTCCCACCCACACACACCTCCAACCCACCACACACCCCATCCACCCACACCCCAAGCACATATACATTCCCCAAGACACACATCCCCCACCCACACACATCCACCCACCTACACATATTTCCCCACCCACTCACATATCCTCCACCCGTCCCATTACCCACCAACAATCACCCATCCACATGACCTTCTCCACCCACACACCCCAACCACCCAGCCAAACACACATCCCTCAACCACACATCACCCAAGCACACACACATCTCCCCGCCAACTCACAAATCCTGCACCCACCCACATAATTTCCCATCTCCCTCAGCCCACTCACAGATCCCGAGCCCACCCATACAAACATACCCCACTATTTCCTAACCTACACACACTCACCAATCCACATATCCTCTACCAACCCACACATCCTCCACCCACCCATCCCCCAACCAAACTTCCCTTAACCACACACCCTTACCCATATACAATCACACACCCACACATCCTCTACCCAACCACACATCCTCCACCCACCCATCCCACAGCCACACATCCCTTAACCACACACCCCTACCCATATATACACACACAGACACATCACCACCCACACACACGTCTCCCCACCCATACATACATCCTTCATACACATCCCCACCCACCAACACATCCCACATTCCCAAACACACACCTCCCATCCACGCACATACAACCCACACACACATCCCCCACCCATGCACTAATCCCCTCACACATCCCTCCACACACGTACTTATCCATCAACCACTAACACCCACACATCCCTCACCCACTCATCACCACATACATCTCCGATCTACCCACTGCTAGAATGTGTCTTGGATAACTTCAACAAAACATCCTCAACGATTAAAGGTTCGGGGTTGACACAAAATCTATTAATTCCAACGAAGCATCGAAATGAACAGTAATGAAAAGACTCGAAGGCCGGCAATCTAGTTGGTGAGGCAATGTTTATTTGCCCACATTCTCGTTCTGCATACTCAATCAGATAAATCAGAAAATCATAATTGGTTTCAACCGTGCCTGTTACGTCCAGGCGGGACGGTCATAACAATATTAAGTATAAATAATCTACTGTTGATTATGCTATACACTTGCAACTATGAAGTCCGGTTCGCGGTCCTTCTGTCCTTCATAAAATTGCCAATGTGTCTTTCTGCTGTGACATTCCAATTCTCATTCTAATATGCCGCATCTGTCCATGATATTTGGGTTGATATGTAAGATGCATTCTTCTTCTCGTTCTTCTTTCCAATATTTGTTGGCCATGAGTACGGTTGTCCTGCTAGTAAATATCTTTCCACGTTCCAGATAACTTCAACGTGCTGCCTCTCTAGTCAAGCTCTCTGATCCGAACGTTTGTTGTTGTTGACACTTTTTCTGACGTCTTGTCCTTTCTACGTCAGCCCCCTAGTTTCTTGTAAGCTTTGGTTCGGGAGTTTCTCGCTCTCTTTATTTTACGTTATGTTCTCTGCGCTACTACTTGGCAGCATGCCCCCTCCCTCTTGAAAATGGTCTGGTCTCCTATCAATCACACACAAAATCTAATATAATAAATGATTATTATATGGCGGGCACGCACTCCCATCTACACCTCTGGTAGACGTCGTGTAGCACCAGCCTATGGGAGGGCTGGGCTAACTAATCTATAATATATCGTCTTAGTCCCTCAAATGCCAAAACTAGCAAGCTTCCCCAACGAAAGTTATACAATCCGATTGAGGGGACGTATGTAATTGACTGGTACCATTCCCTATGTATTAGTTTTGGTATTTACCATTTAACTATATGGCTATTCTTTTCATGCTCTGTTGTCGTTCTCGGTTACTATGCGATTCTTATTCCTTGTCATATTTGCTCGGTGAGGTCTTCTGCCTTTGTAGCTGACGCGTTGTATTAATCTTTGTGAGCTTTCTTTTGCATTATACTGGCTGTGAGGACTATATCTGCTCTGCATATAAACAACTTATATCATAAGCAATGCAATGCATAATTCATAAATGATGTGGCAATAGTGTGGCCTAGTTTATTGTGGCCGATTATGTCGCTATTTTCTAATTGTAGTTTGCCATTGCCGTAACTTGTAAGAGATTTACTAGTGGTGTCTAGAAATTCTACCAATCATTATCATTTGAAAACAACAAAATCTTTAACAATTCAATAATTATTCTAATTAATTTAACCTGAAATAGATAAACATATTATAAGCAATTTAAAAATTTCTTTCAGTCATGCGATTCATCCTTTGTATAAGTCTGTATTGTTCTTCGTATTTGGATGTCTGAAGTGTACGTTCTATGTACTTCTATATTTCTTCTGAGTGTCTGATATTTTCATGCTAGAGTAGAGAAAAGGATGTAATTTGCCATCATGAATTTGCAACAGAATTACTGATATAGCATGAAAACTTGTGTACTTAAGAACCATGAAGTCTCTTGAATATTATTTAGTTTTAGTATATTGGTGACTATATGCGGATATCTTTTTCGGAACCCATCATAATTCTATGACTAAGAAATTGAATTTCTGTGATCCCTATTTCAATCTTTCTAGGTTTAGCCTTAAGATCAGCTTGTTGGAATCTTTGGACAACCTGTTTAAGATCTTAACGTGTGACGATATGTGTAGTGTGTATGTATATATCATCCATACAAGTTGCAATCAATTCACCGCAATATAAGATGATATTTGTTTAATACACGTAACACGCATTTGACTTTCTTCTTGGTGTTGGTAGATGTAAATTGTAAGGATTTTGAGAACCGAAATGAGGTTTCTTAACCACGTCGCTTCTTATTACTGGAATAGAATAAAGAAGTTGTGTTAACCAATACTCTGTTTGATATTTGTAGTATGTCTTTTCCGAACTATGTTTCATATTGACATGTTACCTTTGTTGACGTGCGCCATATTATATCTGTCACTTGAGTGTATAGTACATACCATATATGCTGTAATGCGATAAGTTTGGTATATCTGAAGCAGAAACAAGTCAAGTAACCGGTGTAAGCAAAGATAAGTGTAGTTTGTTATCTGTAATGTTCTTTGCTTTCATTTAATCAGTTTGTAGAATATTTACTGGTTTGTGCCCAGATGTTTGTGAAATATTTCTTGACTTTTGCGTACATGTTTGTAATATGATTCTTAACCCGTGTGTACTTGTTTGTAACAGCGCAATCAACACGTGTGAGGGATGATGTAATTAAGATTATCATCTGGAATATAGATATGGTTACGACACTCCACTGCCATTATTTAGTGGACTGTATATGTTGTTTACCTCCCCCGATGGTGTTTCCACCTTGTCGTGGTGGGGGTGCTTGAGTTTCTCAATGACCCTGAGAGCTATGCCGGCGGTAGCGTAGCTACCAGCAGGGCCTCCCAAGCCGGACAGGTCAAAGGGTAGAGAACAGACAAAGAGAAACACCCTGGTCCTCCATGTTGGGTGTTGAAGCGTAAGGTTAACATCCCCACCTTTGTAAAAACCTTTCTTTGTTACGAAACAAATACATGAGCCTCGATATCGGACTGACTTATCTGGACAACGACCTTGGAACGTTAAAAGACTTTTGAGATTTGGAACATGGAATGTACGGACACTATATCTAGCTGGAGCGGCCGAAGAACTAACCCGGGAGCTGGTTGAATATCAAGTGGATATAACAGCAATTCAAGAAATAAGGTGGCCAGGAGAGGGTACTTTAGAGCAAAATGGAATGATTATAATATATGGAGGAAACACCCAAAATAAACGTGAATTTGGAACAGGATTTGTCATCAAAAAAGAGTTATGGGGGAACGTTTTAAACTTTAAAGCTTTTAATGACAGGATTAGTAAATTACGAATAAAAGGTAAATGGAAAAATATAACGATGATTAATGTACATGCACCTACTGAAGAGAGAGAAGATGATATTAAAGAAGACTTTTATAATGATCTGGAAGATGTCATAGAAGAAACCCCCAAACAGGACATCCTGATTGTGCTGGGAGACTTCAATGCAAAAATAGGTAGAGAGCAAACTAATAAAAAAGTGGCCGGTATGGAAAGCCTACATACAACTTCTAATGATAATGGATGGAGAGTCATCAACCTGGCAGAAGCCAAAGGACTGCAGATTAGCAGTACCAGACTACAAAGAAAGGATATACACAAACAAACTTGGAAATCATGTGACAAGAGAACCTATAATCAAATAGATCACATTTTAATTAACAACAGAAATGCATCAAACATACAGCAAGTCAGAAGTTATAGAGGAGCTGAGTGCCACAGTGACCACTTCCTCGTTGGAGCAAAATTTAAAATAAAACTTAAGAGAGCTTTCTATACTAAATTACAAAGATTACACCCTACATATAACAGAGAAAAACTACAAGACATTACAGTCAAAGAGAAATTTACAGATGAAATAAAATGTAAACTTGAAACTCTGCAAAACCCTTCGGAGGAAAGCGTTGACCAAACTTGGTTAAACATCAAGAATACAATTCAATCTACCGCAGAAGAATGTCTCGGTGTGTTAACCACGCATAGAAAGAACAGATGGTTCAATCAAAATTGTGAAGAAGCAGTCATTAGGAAGAAGAATGCCAGACATGTATGGTTAAATGACATCAATAACATCCAAAAGGAAGAGCATTATAGAAATGAATGTAAAGAGGCTACAAAAATAGTCAGACAGCAGAAGCGAGAATATATGAGTAATATAATCAAAGATATGAAAACTAATCACCAGAAAAATGAAACCAGAAAATTTTTTAAAGAAATGAAGTCAATGAAACGAGGGCACAAACAAAACATATATGGTTTAAAAGACAAAAATGGGAATATGATAAATACCAATGAGGAAATGTGCAACACATGGAAAGAATATTTTATTGAATTACTAAATTGTGAAGCTCCAAGTAACATTTTCCCACAGGAAGAGGTTCTAACATGCGAACCACAAATTGAAGAACCTACATTTGAAGAAATCCTATATGTAATCACACAAAAAACAATAAGGCAACTGGGACTGATGGAATTGCTGCTGAATTTATAAAGGCAGGTGGCCATCCATTACATCTAAAGCTATACGAACTAATAATACAAATCTGGAGGACAGAAGAATTACCCCATGACTGGAAAGAGTAATTATTGATACCTATCTTTAAGAAAGGAGACAAGTTCAATTGTGAAAATTATAGAGGAATATCACTACTGTCCACAAGCTATAAGATACTATCCGCAGTATTACTAAATAGACTAAAACCATATTCAGAAGACATATTAGGTGACTACCAGGCGGGTTTTAGACAAAATAGATCAACGCCTCTGCGGTTATCTGTCTTTCTTTCATCTCTTTTCTCATTTCAGCTATCTTTTCACGTTCCAAAGTTAATTCTTTTTCTCTAGTCTCCATTTGTTCTCGTTCCACAGCTATCTCATTTTGTCTGATAGCCATCTCTTTTTCCTTCAGTTCTCTCTCAAGAGCCATTTGAAGTTGTTTGGTTTCCTTTTCTGCTGTCAGTCTTTCCTGTCGTTCCTCCTTCTCACGTTGTCTTTCCTCCTTCTCACGTGTAGCTTGAAGTTATCTAGCTTCCTTCTCTGCTGCAAGTTGAAGTTGTAGATCTTGTTTGTCACGCGTCTGTTGTTCACTGAACTCAAGCTTTGCTCAATTTCGAAGTCCAGTACCGGTTAAACCAGTCTTCTCACCCAACGCAATGAAATGTTGCAGTGTAGACATCTTGTCCTAATGTCCTACCTGTAAAATGAGCTATCTGGCTGAAATAAATATGGAAGTAGGCAAGAGAAGAAAAGAATCGACAAAATTGTGATATTGTCTCAAATCACTATCACTCAGATAGTAAGGTAAATGTCGTATCACAGTTGAGCAAATATAAACTCAATTAAATTTGTAGTGTAAATTCGAACACCACAAAAAAAATAATCAAGTAAATATCTCTAAAATGAACGAAACAGATATAAACTAGAGAAATACATATGAAGAAGTATATCCAATATAAAATATATGCAACGCAAGACAACTAACAATCATAAATACCGATCGACGAGTGACGCAAATATATATGACTGTTTACAAACGATAACAAATTTTATCCACAAATTTTAACGGATAACGCTCATACTATACTACTACAGTTAATACAAGACGACAGTATTGTGGTGACGCCCGCAAGATCAAAACAACAAATTAATTCGTAATGACCTGGCGACTATCAACACACAAATCACTTCATGAACCAATCAAGTAATAATCTCAATTAGCTCACCAAGACCCTTCCAACCGCCCACGAAATAAAATAAATAGCCTTATTATGAGTCAACATAACACCAATCAGCAATTAACAATTTACTGGCCTGCTTCCGGCTCTCGTGCACGTAGATACAATGAGCTCGACAATTTACATCATATATGTTGGCAAAGATATACCAAAGGAAGGAACTGTATATCACAAGTAAATTGCTCCTTGCTTTTACGAGAGTACAATTAACTTGTACTCAAACCCGACCCAACGCGGTTCGTGACCAATCCCTGTGAAACGTGATTGGCTTGGGTATACTCGACGAACCTTGAGTTATAGTTGCCTTATTATTTTAGGCTGAATGCTGTGGGTAATGGAATGCTTGATGCCCACAATGAAGTATAATTACATAAGTGTCGTACAGTTCAGCGTGAAGACGAATGGTATCACACCCAATAAAAAAATGTCAATCCGTGTAGCGTCCTGATGCGTGACAGCTGAAGTGTAGAGTGCGTAGCCCCCTGACGTGAATGTGTAGTGTCCTAGTACCCTGTCATGGTGCCGTGTGCAGTGTCCCTTCAATGTCCGTATGCAGAGGTGTCATGACGACGAGGTGCATCCATATATGTTCGTTGCGTTCACTGTTCTGATGTGTCACGTATAAACTGGTAATTACTGTTCGCATACAAGAGTCATAGTGTCTATAAATATGTTTCCATATGAATCGTGGAATGGAATCAATGTAGTACATAAATGTTCTTCGGCTTGTATATACTGTGGTGTCTAATGCTTATCCATCGCCTCCCTTAAATAATTATTTCCATAGCGATGTACCACAATGTTCATGACGTTAGTGACATGGAAGAGTGGACGAGTTGAAATGGAAGACAACGACTCCTTATTCGTGGGTGCGACAGAATCTAATATATATCGACTAAGTACTCGAATGTCGCGTACTTCAATATGGAGTCTGTCCTTATTCACTCAGTGAAGTTGGATACGTCCCTTACATTAGACAATAATAAAACCACATCTTCAATATGATTATAAATATCGTCAATAATAGTAATTACTTGCCTTTCGATCTTCAGTTATAAGTAGTACATAAATAAGGATGTTGCACAACAAAAGTCTGGTGCTTTCGAACGTTCTTCAGACACGTTCCATTTGTGTTTTAAGTTGTGAGCCCATAAAATTGGAGATCTTAATCGTTATTAATAATGTCTTACTCTCCGTGCAAACGATAATATGCTATCTTAAATTTATCGTTTTATGCCGACGCAACACAGCTTACATTAAATCAACCGCCATGATGGTGTATAATACGTAATCCTGATGCTGCATCGTGCTAAGGAATTTATCATCGTGGCGCGCATTCTTTGTATGTTTACTTCTGATATGGGGGGAATCAATCGTCGCTTGTTTACATTAAACCATTGTTTCCTCGGATCGAAATCCCCACATGTCTCAATGTCATTCAACCGCCAAAGCATTAAAACTCAAACTGGAGTAAAATGTAACAAAGTTGCTCACCTTAAAGACTGGTGCAATTCGAGACAATCCTTTTTATTCAGATTAATCTCCTTTTCAAAAATATATATATAACACGGTTGTACAATATAACGGGCACCTGACACGGGGACGGGACGTTACATGTTAATACAAACCCAGCTGTTCATATCTTTCTGTAATTGCTCAATCCCTCAAGGACTATCGCAAACTATTGCAAACTCGTCGTCTATAATTTATTTATGTCCCGGTCCGGACATGGTATGAATGCCATACAAGCAGGCGATCTCTTCTTTCAGTAAATATGCCTCGCCTAGACGATCAAATCCTTTTATCACGGAGCTCAAAGGAAAACACAGCTGACTTGATGTCCTTTCTCGAAGCGACCTCCGTTGCTGTCCTCACGATGCTTACGTCGGCCTTAGTTCCCAGTGGTTAAGTCATTCTATTGTTAGACTGGGAATCTCCTAATTCCTATTAGGTGGTGCGCGTGACCACTATGTGGCAATTTCGACCTGCAGTGTGTGCACCATGTTCCCTTTCAAGCTTTCCGTGTGCTTTCTTTGTTCAGCGTTTCTTCACCGACCTCAGCCTTGTCTGTGATCATCTTCTTAGGAATCACTTGGCATGCCGCGAAGTGATAGCTTTTCGGTTTCAATCTGCAGTCTTTTGTGTTATGAGATGGCGACTTGCAGATCGAACACCACTTCTCAAACCATGGTCGTTTCGCTGGAGAATTCGAGGTGCTCTGGTTTCCTTCCTTCACCTTCTCTGAACTCTCCGTTGACGTCTTTATATAAGGTTCCACTTTTTCTCCTTCCCAGTTTTTAGATTTCTTTCGGTCTTGTTTCTCCTGACCTTTAGTGGTGGGTATATTGGTTTCTTTAGCTTCCCCATGGACTTCTACGAATCTTTCCGCCAGCTTATTAACAACATCAAGCCGTTCCGTCCCTTGTTCTCCTAAAAATGTCTTCAGTGGTTCTGACATTTGCTGGCGCATCTGGTCGACCACCATGAGCTCTTCCAGACTCTCATAGTCCCGCTTGAACTCTGCAATATCTATCCATTTTTGGAGGTATGATATTAGCCTTAAACTCTAGGCGGCGGATAGCTCTCCCGGCTCTCTTCTGGACGATCTAAACTTCTTCCGTCACGATTGTGCTGTGATCTCATAATGCTTCATCAAAGCGGCTTTTATTTCTTCGTAATTATTTTCATGTCCTGGTGGTAGGCGTGTGTAGACCTCGTAACCCGAACCTCGTAATGCCTGGGATAATTTAAGAGCCCATCGGCTTCTATCCAGTCCCATAGCGACTGACATGGCCTCGAACCGATCCAAAAACTGGTATATCTTCTCTTTACTTTCATCAAAGACAGCCAATGGAAACTTCATGGCATGGTAACCATGTCCACTCATGTTGGGTGAACCATGGGAAAAGGATCCTCCTTCTGCCCCGTCAGTTTCTCCCTTAGTTTGTGTCTTGAGCTCCAGTTCTCGCATGCGGTATTCATGTTCTCTTTTCTTGTTGGCCTTTTTAGCTTCCAACCTCTTGTTGTCCTGTTCCATTCCCAGTCTCTTGGCCTCCTGTTCCATCTTTCTGAGCTCGAGCTCTGCCTTTCGATATTCTCTTTCTGCTTGACGACGCTCTCTTTCTACCACCTGTATATACTCTGATAGGGCTTGTCCAGACAACCCCACCGCTTCACCCCTTTCCCTCAATTCTTCCATCTCCAGTTTCTGAGTGGCCATAGTTAAAGAAGGTAAGTCAGTAGGTTGAGTAAAGAGACCCTAAGACAGTAAGTACGTACTCAATATCTAACATAAATATCTATCTATATATTTTATTTATTATATATATCAAGGTCTATATATAACTAAGACACCACACAGTACACCACAAACAATCTCTCAACCTCAAGAGGAGATTTAGTATAAAGACTTATGGAGACGTGTAACAGTGTGCACAAATAGGTACTGTGTCTTAACACCTATCCACATTCATCCTGTCTGAATCTTTCTCACTGTAAGGTCCCCAACATTAATATAATGTCTCTAACATAAATGTAATGGCACCATATATCCAATGGACATGCTTCCATTCAAAGTCATCAATATGTATACTTATAGGTATATCCCAATATGTAGGTACCAATATGCATCTACACTGCTATGCATATACCCTGCTGTGCATGTACCTAGCTAGGCAAATACCTTTTATGCAGTCATGTACCCCGCTAGGTGTGGTACCAATAGTCATATACCCTGCTAGCAATGGTACCAATAGTCATGTACCACGCTGCTCCACCATTTAATGTCGCTTGTCGTCCCTGGAGGAAAGTGGACTCAACAAGCACACCTTAAATATCCTTATACTTGGGAATTATTGACAGACTTTTGACTCCACTCCTCCGTTCTGTCTTCCATTCTCTCTCTCTCTCTCTCTCTCTCTCTCTCTCTCTCTCTCTCTCTCTTAATCCTTCATAACATACCCTGACAACAGTTTCCTCCAACAATTAATAAAATATTATTGCTGAAAAAACTATGTCAGTTGTATGTATTGAATGTGTATATGTAATTTGTAGTGTCTTCTATTGTGAGTGCAAGATAAGACTCTGAATGTCTAATCTCCGTATCGCATCTCGCCTCGTCATACGGCCAAGCAACATGACATCACACATATAAATGGACAGCTCTCACCCTGGATGCTCTCCTCCTGCTTGAGTCTGGACGTAATCCAATTCTTGAAAACAAATGTTCAATGTCTTATCACCAGAAAATAATGCAATTAAGGTAAGTCACTGAAATCCACATATTTCCTGTTTTTGGAAGGTAGTACAGTCCATCACGGAATACACATCGCCACTATCCAACGTTGTCTAGTGCTAATATAAATGTTCTACACACTGTCTCTAGTTAGTAAAGTTTCATATTTATCCACAGTGCAAATGCATGTAGTTTTAGGTCTCCCTGCTTGCAACAGGTTAACGTCTTTTTCATTTACGTGCTTTACTTGTATATTCTTTTCTGTATAGAGATTTCTGTAGTTGACGTTAGGTTATCTCTTCTCACTATTAGAACATGTCTATGTTCTTGGTGGTTCCAGGTAGGTACTTTATTTGCTCAAGTGACGTAAACTTCATTTGCTTTCTGATTACAAGAGTCGTATTGGAACCTGTGGGAGATAAATTTAATCACATGATATGAGTCTGCTTCATACTATTTCCCATGTGAGAGCCTTTCTCCAGCCGTATTGAGAAGCTTCCGAAAGATACTCTGACATAAGACAGATGAATTCACTAAAGTCTAAACTATTCGCTAATAGAAAGAAATGGTAAAAGCCAAGCACAAACACCTATTTCCCTATGCCAGACCACCACGCTAAGGCTAGATTACCTTACATAAAATCTATGTTAATCCATGAATTGAAACACACAAACGCAGATGCGCTAACATCCCATCGCCTTTAAACAACAAGGGACGCATATTTCTTTCCAATTACAGGATGCATAGACACTCTTCGTCCAGTCTGGGAGCACACTAACCTCAAAAACAAGTTTCCCCCAATTTATACCGAGTTCCAATTCTACGCTCTCCTTTGATGTCACTACATCAACAATCGTATTTTGCCGCTTCCTTCACATCAAAAGTCCGTGAAATCACGTATTCGTTCCTGGCATCTCCGGGTCGTCTTCTCCGCCATTCCCCGTTTTCCCTCACGCTCTCACATCAAAGAGTCCTAACTCTTTGATCACCGTCTTCGTGCGTTCCACCACCCCGATGTCTCCGCGTCTCCGCCGCTTGTCCGACAAGATCGGCAGTCACTGACCCCCCATCACAAATGTATCTTCCCTCCTTATCATTCGGTCAACAACCCACACTTTGTTCTCGCTCAAGACTGAAGGCCCGATTGTTATTCCGACTCACGGTCCATAACTTTCCTTTCTCATACACTGCAATCAATTTTATATGTAAGCCATCAGGGAATCAATAAACTCGCAGTATCCCGTGACACCACTTATTGTGGTTCTTCCCTGGAGGCTTAGTCAATATTTATTTTATTTTTTTATTTAATCCACCTTTATTCGGATTCGAACGCATGCCAATCGGATTGGCAGGCACGCGAACTAGCCACTGTTAAAGTTGTATATTTTAGTTTTTACTGTTGGAATTCAGGACAAGTCAATAAGCCAGTTAGCCACTCTAAACGTTCTATATTTTGGTGTCACTATTGGATTCCTGGACAACTAGTAAACAAGCCAATTAGGCGCTCTCCAAGTTGTAAATGTTGTGTCACTGTTGGAATCCTAAACAATTAGTAAACAAGCGAAACATTCTTGGAAGCCCTGGAGATGTGGTTTTATAGAAGAATGCTGAACATTCCTGGACAGCTACAACGCGCAATGTGGACATTTTGCGATAGGCTAAGTCGCAAAGATAACTTATCACACATTTCAGAAAGAGGCGTCTTCGTAGTTTAGCTACACTATGAAAAAATAACAACTGGAACAAGTTGCGACAACTAAACAGTTTTGTGGAAAGAAAGATTGAGAAAGACAGTGTGAGAAAATGCTTGACAGTCTTGTGTCATGGCACGGAAGGGAGTCAAATCATCAACTGATTTATGCAGTTGAGATCGCGAGATGTGGTGAAGCATTATGCTCCACGCCAGGCGGAAAGGCAGTTGATGATGATGATCACTGTTGGAATGACCTTGATCAGGATTGTATTACATCCGGGTCACAACAGTTCAGGCAATCAAACTGAAGAGACCATGGGGCGGTATCATCAAACTCATAAGTCTGACTTCCGGTAGTCACCTGTGTCTGTGGAAACGCCTCCAGAATTCACTAACAGCGTGTCGGTAAAACACATTCTGTCAAGTACATCCTGCGGAAGTAGCAATCATTGCTTATCTACAGAGTATGCTTCGTTGCTGGAAGTAGGTCGCACGTGCTATCCCTGGACTTAATTCAGAAATAGAAAGTGTTCGGAAGCTAGGAACTATACATATCATTTGTGTCTCTCGTAGTAGATGTCTGTAAATCTGGAAGGACCACATGAAGGCAATAGTTACATTAGACCAAACACAACAATCAGGAGTTATTCCTACATTTGTTTTCGATTTCTCATTTGTCTAACAACCTCTCCTTGTCTTACCAGCTGTGTTTCTTATGTATATCATCTTACATGATGTCATTTTACGTGTGTGTATTTCTAGGACTGTCCGTGTTTGGCATTGGTAACACAGCGTTGGGACGAAAATAGCGTCTATCAGCTTCTTGTTGTGTATGCATGTTGATATTTGGATGTTTTAGAATATGTGCTATTTGATAGTTGCTGTTGTTTGCTTTCTGTATTCTCGTTTCTATCTCTCTATCTAGTCTTCAATCCCCTGTGAATACACTGCCCAGATACTTATACTCTCTAACTTGTTATAATGAATTTCTTTTTATATTTACGTTGTATTACACAGGTGTTCGTAGAATTGTTGTAAATTCTATCTTTTGAATGGTTATGTGTATATCAACATTCAGACAGCAGATATCAAGACAATGTATATAGTGCTGCGGATAGGCATTGTTCTTATACAGTAAACTCTTGTCGTCTGCAATCAGCAGTTCATTTAATCTCGCTGGTTGTGGATTTGCTTCTTTGGTAATATTATCGGTATAAGCGATGAACAAAAGTGGTGATAACACACATTCTTTTCTGACTTCTGATGTTACTTGAAACCAGTTTGTCGTCTCGGCGTTTGTTTTACTCCACATTCTCTGTTTTGTTTCATATTCCTGATGTTACCATTGTTTTATTTTATAGCCCTGATGTTATCATTGTTTTGCTTCAAAGCCCTGACGTTATCACTGTTTTGGTACAAAGCCCTGATGTTACCACTTTCTGTTTCATAGCGCTGATGTTATCACAGTTTTGGTACAAAGCCCTGATGTTATCATTGTTTTGGTACACATCCCCGATGTTATCATTGTTTTAGTAAATATCCCTGATGTTATCACTGGTTTGATATATAGCCCTGATGTTATTATTGTTTCGTTACATAGCTCTGATGTTATCACTGTTATGGTACATATTCCTGATGTTGTATGTGGATTGAAATATGTCTCCCATCTTGCTTTTATTTCACTAGTATGAAGTATTTGTTTCCCATACTCCTCATATGTATTGTTGTTGGGGGGAGTGAAGCAATCATCTCTCAAGCTCATGGTTTTAATACATTTGAAAAAATCATTCACGGAGTGTCGTAGATTTCATCTAGAATATTTCCGTAGTTAGTCTTTGATTCTTGTCTTGACTGTTTTATAACTGTCTTGGAGTCACGCCTGGCCTGTTGGTATAAGGTATATTTCATAATTTCTTGTATGTATCCATGTCTTTAAACAGATCTTCTAGTGTTGTTGTGCTTCCTTTACTTGTCCATTTCGCCATAGTATCGTGTTCTCCCTGACATCCCATTTCTGTATAGTGCCACACTGATCTGCTCACATCTCCAGGAGACACTCAGAACTGTCCCAAGGGGACCACGGGAGTCTGGCTGTACACAGCCAGCTGTCCAGTGTGGATGCAGCGTCACACACATAAGCCATCACAAGACAAGCGTAGGCTGATATCGTGGTCAGTGCTAGACATCACGGCCGTGCTGACATGTGATATCGAGGTCAGTGCTAGACATCACGGCCGTGCCGACATGTGATATCGTAGTCAGTGCTGGACATCACGGCCGTGCTGATATGTGATATCAAGATCACTGCTGGACATCACGGCCATGCTGACATGTGATATCGAGGTCAGTGCTGGACATCACGGCCGTGCTGACATGTGATATCAAGATCACTGCTGGACATCACGGCAGTGCTGACAAGTGATTTCGTTGCCAGTGCTTGTGATAGAACACCTAGGCACTATCACAGAACTTATTTCTCATTCTACAAGAAAGTAAGAACATTAAGGAGGAATGAGAAGATAGAAGAATAAAATGTTTCATCCCACTGCTCAGCGTCAACCATTCTGTGACGCAAAACTGAGCGAGACTGCACACGAACGAACGAACGAACTTTATTTTCAAAGGGTAACAAATTGGGCACGCAGGCCCGTCTTACATTCGGCCCTTCCAATCACTCATCTTTCGTTCATCAGTGAATAGTGCATTCACATAGCGAAAAAAAACATTGTCAAATAAATGTTGTAAACATAAACAATGCATGTTACCATGTTATGAGACTAATCCCCCACCCACCCACCCATTCCCTATCCACCCGCGTGTCCCCCACACACACATCCACCACCCAACCAAACACATACCCACAGGCACATATACGCCCCCATTCATCCACCCATCCCCAACCCACACATTCCACACACCCCAACATACACCATCTCCCCACGCACACACACACACATCTCCCACCCACCACACATCCCCCACCCACCCACACACAAACCCAGGCATACATGCATACATCCATCCATCCATCACCCACCCACACATCCCCCACCTTCACACATCTCCCCACCCACACTCACACATCCTCCACCCATCCCATAACCTACCAACACTCACCCACCCACATATCCTCCACCACCCACCCACACAACCCCCCACTCAGCCAAACACACATCCCCCAACCACATATCCAACACCCACACACATATTCCCACCAACTCACAAATCCCGCACCTACTGTCATATATTCTGAATGGACTGGGAAATCACTGTAGTGCATGCCCCTTTTCTAACCAAAGAAGTTGGGCCCCATCCTCTTCTGTCTTCAATAACCCCAGAATATGACCCTCGAGTTATCTGCAGGCGCCGTCTTATTAATTTAGTCTAGGAGATATAGATTATGGTCCTGGTGGGAATAATAAATACTAAATGAGACTCTGCCCCTCCTCCAAGGATTTCTTTTGCTCTTGAGCCCCCTTTTTAATTATCAATTCTGAGGAAAAGTCTGGAGAATTCTCTCAGCCTGATTTATGTTAAGAAAGCATGGATGATGAGCAGTTGATAGATCTAGAGTCTTCTCTCCCCCATTTTAGTAAGTCATTATGAGTGGATTTGTTTTAACAATTAAACAATTAACAAATCTCAGTAGACACTGACACATGTTGTACATATTTGACAAATCTCAGTAGACACTGACACATGTTGTACACACACAAGATGGAGAATCACAGATAGGTTTGACTTGACAAATCACATAAGGTCATTGAACAGTTCATCATTTTATTGACTGGCCTGTGTCCTCTGGCCCATTACATACATAGTCACAGTGGTTTACACCGGAGAACATATAAATTGGCCTATAGACCACAGTTTACAGTCAAGCTTAAATAAATAGCAATGTCCACATGTTTGGATAACACTGTAAACACTCAAATGGTGTACATTATGAGTGTGGTGATGTTCATTCAACATGTTAGGTATGTGTTCCTGAAATGGTGTGGTGTGTTCTTGTGAAAGACATAAAACCTGTGCTGGAGAGATTTAGGATCAGCCTCGGTCCATTGTCGGATCCGCTTCAGTTCTGCCCGTGTAGCGTCTCTGAAGGCTTCCCATACTCAGCTCATGGCCTAGTCATCTTCCATCTCACGGTCATCTCTCTCTCTCTCTCTCTCTCTCTCTCTCTCTCTCTGGTCTGGGTTGGTTTTGCCAGGTGTTTGGTTTGGCCAGGTGGTTGTTGGTAGCCAGGTGGTTGTTGGTAGCCACCAAGAATCACTGATGAATATTCACATATATATGTACAATCCTACCAATACAATATTCTAAAAGTAGGTCAGAAGAAATCTAAATTCCTGAAGTAGGAACTAGTTCTCCCCCCCCCCCTCTTTTCTCTAATCTAGTGTTGGGTTAATTTGGGGTGGTCAGAGTTTATCACACTGTGTGCGCCTTGTCTCAACTAGTTCCTGCTGTATGTAAGTTCTCATTGGACTTGGGGTCAGTGAGACGTGTACAGTAAGACAGTGACAAGAGTGAGGATGTGTCAAGATGCATGTACATAAATGGCATACATTTATAACATTTCGATCACTCAATGGTGTTTGTAGTGTGTATAAATAATTCTCTGTGTTTTCCCAATTAACCAACTTCTTCTTCTTCTTCTTCTGTGTATAATAACTCTTCTCCCATTATCTGTTGTTGTGGTGGTGTTGAGTGTTGAGTTAAGTTAACTTCTGGTGGTGGAGTTCCGCGAAGCACAACTTTTCTGAGGTAATGTAGCTCATAAGTGCCCTTGTCTAATTAATGTGTGACACAAATATAAATATTTATTCCATCAAACCCTATTTATTCAATAGATGAAGCAGAAAGGAAAGATTTGATTTCTCATTCAGCTTTCTAGTTTGTAAACAGGCATAGATAAGTCTGTTTTAGAACGAGGCACTTGTTCTAGTACACGAACTGTCATTTTAGCTGTAGATAGTGATAGCATTTTTAGCAGTGTTTCTGGTGAAAGGCACAAGATTGCTTTAGAATCATCACTTCGTACAGTTGTTCAGAATAGAATGTAGTAGTATTATGCACTTCCTAAAGTTAATGATTATCTTTAAGAATATCAGAGATTGCAGTATCAGAAGAGAGTAGTAGAGTGTCAGTTGCCCGGGAATTGGCACTACGTCGTCAGAATGGAACAGTCAAAAAAAATTTCACTTCAGAGGTTTCAATTTATAATGATATATTTCAATTGACATTACAAACACTGAATACCATTCCTTGGCCCTTGATACATCTGGTCATCAGTTTAATCAAAGGACTAACAAGCTCACCTGGGATCCAGACATTCTGCCGTCCCTATTTGAAAATTTCGGTCACATCAGTTTGTGCGACTGCTCGCTAAGCAGTTTCCAGAAGTAGTGCGGGCTTAAAATATTCTGATGAAATATTTGAATGGAGGCGTTGTCACGTGTCTGGTTTTGACGAATGATCCTTTGCGCGTTGGCTGATGAAATAATTCCGAGAAATGTAACATTTCCAAGAATTAACATCAGCCGTCGATCTGTTTAGTTTCACTTTCGCGTCCGTTTTTCCAAGTTTGGTTTCAGTTTGCGTTTGAAATATCAATTACTATATTTGTATTCTCTCTTTTGCGTGCATGTTTTGGTAAATGAATAATGGTGGTTAGCGTTATGCCACATGGCCCCACTCCAGATTGTTCTATGGTATGGAACTATGTTTCCAACATTTTCAGTTATCAAATGTGTCCCTTGTTTTCCTCCCCTGCATTCTCTTCTGCATCTGATTGACCTGGTTCATCAGGCAATGGGTGTCGACTCAGGAAGTCCGCTCCCACATTCATCTTCCCAGGAACATATTCAACCTGGAAGAGTAGGGTTGAAGAAGCATCGACCACCTCATAATTCGGGCATTCAGAGTCTTTGATGCTGCGAGAAACATGAGTGGTTGATGGTCACATTGCACTGTGAAGTATTTGCCATATAGGTAGGCTTGAAACTTCTGTACACTCCATACGAGCGCAAGACATTCTCTCTCGATAGTACTGCAATTTCTTTCTGCTGCATTTAATTTCCTGCTAGCATAGGCTACAGGGAATAGCTCTGATGGTACATCTCCCTTTCTCTGCAACAACGTTGCCCCAATTCCTATGTTACTGGCATCAGTGCGCAGCACGAATGGTTGGCCGAGGTCTGGTAGATGTAAGACTGGATGAGCAGTTAATGCCTGCTTTAGTGCTGTGAAAGCTCTCTCACAGTCAGCTGTCCAATTGACTTTCTCTGGGTTCCCCTTTTTGGTAAGATCCGTTAAAGGTGCTGACAGAGTGTTGAAGTCCTTGATGTATCTTTGATAGAATCCACATAAGGATACAAATGATTTTACATCCTTCTTTGTTTTTGGACGAGGTGCTCTCTGGAGTTTGTCCACATTTCCCTCTTGTGGAGTTTTCAGTCCATGAGATATCTTATGACCTAGAAAGTCCAATTCTTGGAATCCTATTTGACACTTCTTTGGTCTAGCCGTAAATCCAGTTTCTCTGAGGCGCCTGAACAAAAGATGAAGTGTTTTTACATGCTCTTCAAATGTTTCAGTTGCGATCAGGATGTCATCCATGAAGTGACTGATGTCTGGATGCTGTAGTGGGTCAAGTAATTTTCTCATCATACGTGTGAAAACGCTGGGAGCATTACTTAATCCGAATGGAAGAACGTTGAACTCATAGTGTCCTCCAGGCGTGCTGAAAGCTAACCATGGTCTAACTTCCGGTTTTACAGGAATCTGGTAATATCCCTTACTGAGATCAACCCTAGTAAAGTACTTAGCTCGGTTGAGTGCTGTGAAGAGTTTATTCTGATCAGGCAGAGGTTCTGCTTGGAATTCAGTAATAGCATTGAGTTGTCGATAATCGATGCACAATCTATGTTCTCCACTTGGCTTTCTCAATAAAACGACGCTAGCACTGTAAGGTGATTCAGATGGTGAGATTATTCCTGTGGTAAGCAGCTGTTGTATTTCTTCCTCTAAAGTCTTTTGCTTTGCATAAGGAACTGGGTAAGTCTTGACTCGCACAGGTACTGTGTCATTTAACTTCATGTCAAATTCCTCCAAATCAGTTCTTCCTGGCTTATCAGTAAGTACTTCTGCATATTTTGCCATAAGTTCCCTAATCTGCTTTTGCTGATCCTTTGTTAAGTTGGGATTGATTTCCACATCCTTAAAGGTCTCTTTGGCTTGCAGTTGGCACTCGACTCCCATTGTTGATCCTTCTTCGACTTCAGTAGCCACACTCATGGCCATCAGATGTGCAGGTTCGGTGGTTGAGGGTCTTTCATGAAACTTCTTCAAGAGGTTTATGTGAAATACTTTCATCTTGCCATTGACTGAAATTCTGTAGTTGGTACGTGAGATCTTCTCCGTCACTACATAAGGTCCTCTCCATCCTATTTGCAGCTTATTCTGACTGGTTGGAAGCAGCAACATCACCTTCTCTCCTAGCTCTAATTCTCTATCCTTTGCCTTGCGATTGAAATTACGAGCAATTCTTCGTCTGGCTTGACGTAGATTGACATTCGCTTGTTTCCAACTGTGTTGTAAACGATTTTTCAACTCGGCAACATATTCAGATGCAGTCACGACTGTATCATCTGTAGTATTATCGGTCCAGGTTCGAAGTAACGCCCCAAGTGGTCCTTTGATCGGTCGTCCAAACAACAGTGTGGCTGGAGTAAAACCTGTTGAGTGATGGGGTACCTCCCTGTAAGCGAATAAAGATGCGGGTAAATACAAGTCCCAATCCTCTGTTTTCTACTGGGCAATTTTGCGCAGGATACTAATCAATGTACCGTTCCACCTTTCCACAAGTCCATTTGACTGAGGGTGATATGGTGAACTGAAGATATGGGGTGCATGAAAAAGTCTGAAGGTCTCTTCCATGAGCTTACCACGAAACTGTGAACCGTTGTCCGTCAAGATCCTTTGTGGGAATCCTAGACGTGTGAATATTCCTATTAATGCATCAGCGACGTGTTTGGAGTCACAGCTGGTCATAGGAACAGCTTCGGCCCACATGGTTGTTGTGTCCACAAGCGTTAATATGAATCGGTTTCGCCTCTTCGTTGCTGAGAGAGGTCCGATTATATCTACCGCCACTTTCTCAAATGTAAATCCAGTGATAGGCGATTCACCCAACATTGCCGGTGGTGTTGGTGTTTTGGTGATACTTTCTGACACTGTGGGCATGATTTTACAAACCGTTGTATGTCTGAGTTCATCCCTGGCCAAAAGTAGGGAGGTGCAATCCGCTGTGTAGTAGCGTTGATACCCATATGCCCACTGAATGGTAGATTATGACCCATTTCCAAGATCTGAGTCCTGTTTTGAGTTGGTACAACAAGTTGGTTAAACTCTTGTCCAGCTCGTCCTGCTTTTCTGTAAAGAAGTGCTGACTTCATGAACAGATCACTTTTACGTAAAGGTAAATGTGATTTTGGCAGTTTTCTGAAGCAGGGTTCCAAGGTGCTGTCGGCTTCTTGTGCCCTCTTCAGTTCCTCCGTTCGAGGGATTGGCGTAGTTGTTTCTGCAGTCTTTTTCGTCTGGGATCGAGTGGTCATTGTCGCCATCGCCACAGGTTGATGTATATATATATATATATATATATAGCGTATATAAATTGCTCGTTTCATAAGGGTTACGCTGTTCCCCTGAGTTCCCTCGTTCATCGCTTGTTGCACTTCAAAGAGATCTATTCTTTGATCACCGTCTCCCGGTGTTTGTCCGTTGAGGAAGTTTCCCCCGGCGTTCTGTCCGTTCGTTTTCCCGTTGACAGAGCTGGTCAATGACTCCTTACACGGTATCCTATTTTTATATTCGGTCACTCACCTTCCATTTATCCTTCTCTCAGATTGAACGACTCGATTGTTAACCTTTCTCCTTCATTGTATTTTGATATGTAAGTTATCAAGGAATCACTAAACTATCATCATTCTGTGACAGTTCCCAGGGAATAAAATAAATCAAACAGTGCACATTGTGTGTATTTAAACTATTACATAAAACATTTGCATAAACATCTTTAGATTAAGTATTGTCATTTGTGATAAACTTGATTAATTGACAACATGTATGTTGTACATCATTACTCACACATAGATATAATCTCTGTTACCTGAATATTGTGTGTTCAGGTTAATAAGATCACATCTTAATTTAAATATAGTGAGTGTATCTACTATCCAAACACTACTTCTCTTTCAGAGAGGGTGTTCTTTTCCTGTGGAGTCTGAACTTAACACCATTTCATCAACCACCGGAAAATCTTATCCGGAGGGAAATCTCTGTCTAATTTCAGATCCTTTTCTTTTACTAGGAATTAATTCTGGTTACTTCAAAGTCTGCTGTCTTTGGCTTTTCCAGCATTGACAGACAGACATAACATTAAGTGTTTAAATGTGCGCATGCTTTGCTGTATATTTGCAGATCCAGGGACTTACAAGCTTACACAGATCAGACCCAACTGCACTTATATTTTTTTAGGTAGAGCAAAGCAGGGCAATACATTCTAAGTATGGCGGAAACTGCAAAGTTTAGAGCCCAAATAATGGAAACAGGTAGATAATGCGGGTTAGATGGCCCTGAGCTAGCTAACTATGTTTCAGATGCATTCGACAGAAGGGAAAGAAAAACACCTTCAGGCTGAGTTAGCTGAGAAGGAAAATCACCTTCAGGCTGAGTTAACTGAGAGGGACAAAAGACTTCAAGCAGAAATAGAAGAGAAAGAGAGAAGACTACAGGCTGAAATTGAAGATAAGGAGACAGAACGTCAACACCAACTGGAGTTGAAGAGAATGGAGACTGAATTGGAGATCAGAAGACTAGAGGGAAGGAGTGCCTCCACGCCCTCAACATCATCAGGATTGCCAGTGACGGAATCACATTCGAGTATCTCACACCTTAGCTCCGGAGCTATGTCGTTTCCTCTCGAGCCATTTAACGACCAGACTGACAACATCGAAGGATTTTTACAACGCTTCGAGGCAATGGCTGTCAGCTGTGGTCTAGATGAAGGGAGATGGGCAACGAAGTTGGCGCAGGCTTTAAGATCCACGGCGTATGATGTGTTCTCGCGCCTCACCAGAGAGGAACAGCAGAACTACACAACACTTAAGACGGCACTCTTGAGCCGCTTTGAAGTGGACGCGGTATCTTATAAACTCAGGTTCAAAACCGCAAGGAAGGAGCCGGGTGAAACCTACGCACAACTGGTTGATCGACTGAAGGCATACATCCAGCGATGGACTTGCTTGGGAGAGTTTGAAGAAAGTTATGAGGGGCTCCGTGAAATGATCATCATTGACCAGATCACGGGGAAAATGCCAAAGGAAATGAAAGCATTCTTAACCCAAAACGGAGCAGACCGCCTACACAACATAATCATCCTGGCCGAGATTTGAGAAATCTCAGAGGGAGATGGGAGGAAAGGGACATTCGAACAACGCCCCCTCTCAAACGAAAAACCCCAAGCCAAAAGAGGATGAAAACACTTCAGCCACCAAGAAAAAGGGGACATCCCAGAAAAACTCTCAAAACACAACCCAAACAGCGCCGAAGGAGGACAAACCATTCTGTACCCATTGCAAAATTAGAGATCACACATTTCAGAATTGCAGGAAGAAGCCACCCCCACACACAGCGGCCTGTTTGGCCAACCGAAAAGAGAAAAAAGTGAGCACTGGTGAAACATTCAAACAGACACCTCATCAAGACACATCATCTCGTATTCCGGTTGTGGATTCCATCTTGCTAAATGGATTCAAAACGACTTGTTTATATGATACTGGATTATCGTATGACTGTGTTGTTTCATCATCCTTAGTTCACCCTGAGCAGGTGACAGAGGAAATAGTGGAATTACAGGGACTACTGAAGAGTTCAACAAACATGTCTCTTCCAGTGGCAAAAGTGAACATAGCCTCGCGGTATGCCACGGGGACGATCAAGGCAGCAATCTTGGACTATCCGATATATCCCGTAATCCTCGGCTGTAGATTTATTGGTCTTGGAGAACTTGTTCAACCTGTGGCGATGGCGACAATGACCACTCGATCCCAGACGAAAAAGACTGCAGAAACAACTACGCCAATCCCTCGAACGGAGGAACTGAAGAGGGCACAAGAAGCCGACAGCACCTTGGAACCCTGCTTCAGAAAACTGCCAAAATCACATTTACCTTTACGTAAAGGTGATCTGTTCATGAAGTCAGCACTTCTTTACAGAAAAGCAGGACGAGCTGGAAAAGAGTTTAACCAACTTGTTGTACCAACTCAAAACAGGACTCAGATCTTGGAAATGGGTCATAATCTACCATTCAGTGGGCATATGGGTATCAACGCTACTACACAGCGGATTGCACCTCCCTACTTTTGGCCAGGGATGAACTCAGACATACAACGGTTTGTAAAATCATGCCCACAGTGTCAGAAAGTATCACCAAAACACCAACACCACCGGCAATGTTGGGTGAATCGCCTATCACTGGATTTCCATTTGAGAAAGTGGCGGTAGATATAATCGGACCTCTCTCAGCAACGAAGAGGCGAAACCGATTCATATTAACGCTTGTGGACACAACAACCATGTGGGCCGAAGCTGTTCCTATGACCAGCTGTGACTCCAAACACGTCGCTGATGCATTAATAGGAATATTCACACGTCTAGGATTCCCACAAAGGATCTTGACGGACAACGGTTCACAGTTTCGTGGTAAGCTCATGGAAGAGACCTTCAGACTTTTTCATGCACCCCATATCTTCAGTTCACCATATCACCCTCAGTCAAATGGACTTGTGGAAAGGTGGAACGGTACATTGATTAGTATCCTGCGTAAAATTGCCCAGTAGAAAACAGAGGATTGGGACTTGTATTTACCCGCATCTTTATTCGCTTACAGGGAGGTACCCCATCACTCAACAGGTTTTACTCCAGCCACACTGTTGTTTGGACGACCGATCAAAGGACCACTTGGGGCGTTACTTCGAACCTGGACCGATAATACTACAGATGATACAGTCGTGACTGCATCTGAATATGTTGCCGAGTTGAAAAATCGTTTACATCACAGTTGGAAACAAGCGAATATCAATCTACGTCAAGCCAGACGAAGAATTGCTCGTAATTTCAATCGCAAGGCAAAGGATAGAGAGTTAGAGGCAGGAGAGAAGGTGATGTTGCTGCTTCCAACCAGTCAGAATAAGCTGCAAATAGGATGGAGAGGACCTTATGTAGTGACGGAGAAGATCTCACGTACCAACTACAGAATTTCAGTCAAAGGCAAGATGAAAGTATTTCACATAAACCTCTTGAAGAAGTTTCATGAAAGACCCTCAACCACCGAACCTGCACATCTGATGGCCATGAGTGTGGCTACTGAAGTCGAAGAAGGATCAACAATGGGAGTCGAGTGCCAACTGCAAGCCAAAGAGACCTTTAAGGATGTGGAAATCAATCCCAACTTAACAAAGGATCAGCAAAAGCAGATTAGGGAACTTATGGCAAAATATGCAGAAGTACTTACTGATAAGCCAGGAAGAACTGATTTGGAGGAATTTGACATGAAGTTAAATGACACAGTACCTGTGCGAGTCAAGACTTACCCAGTTCCTTATGCAAAGCAAAAGACTTTAGAGGAAGAAATACAACAGCTGCTTACCACAGGAATAATCTCACCATCTGAATCACCTTACAGTGCTAGCGTCGTTTTATTGAGAAAGCCAAGTGGAGAACATAGATTGTGCATCGATTATCGACAACTCAATGCTATTACTGAATTCCAAGCAGAACCTCTGCCTGATCAGAATAAACTCTTCACAGCACTCAACCTAGCTAAGTACTTTACTAGGGTTGATCTCAGTAAGGGATATTACCAGATTCCTGTAAAACCGGAAGTTAGACCATGGTTAGCTTTCAGCACGCTTGGAGGACACTATGAGTTCAACGTTCTTCCATTCGGATTAAGTAATGCTCCCAGCGTTTTCACACGTATGATGAGAAAATTACTTGACCCACTACAGCATCCAGACATCAGTCACTTCATGGATGACATCCTGATCGCAGCTGAAACATTTGAAGAGCATGTAAAAACACTTCATCTTTTGTTCAGGCGCCTCAGAGAAACTGGATTTACGGCTAGACCAAAGAAGTGTCAAATAGGATTCCAAGAATTGGACTTTCTAGGTCATAAGATATCTCATGGACTGAAAACTCCACAAGAGGGAAATGTGGACAAACTCCAGAGAGCACCTCGTCCAAAAACAAAGAAGGATGTAAAATCATTTGTATCCTTATGTGGATTCTATCAAAGATACATCAAGGACTTCAACACTCTGTCAGCACCTTTAACGGATCTTACCAAAAAGGGGAACCCAGAGAAAGTCAATTGGACAGCTGACTGTGAGAGAGCTTTCACAGCACTAAAGCAGGCATTAACTGCTCATCCAGTCTTACATCTACCAGACCTCGACCAACCATTCGTGCTGCGCACTGATGCCAGTAACATAGTAATTGGGGCAACGTTGTTGCAGAGAAAGGGAGATGTACCATCAGAGCTATTCCCTGTAGCCTATGCTAGCAGGAAATTAAATGCAGCAGAAAGAAATTGCAGTACTATCGAGAGAGAATGTCTTGCGCTCGTATGGAGTGTACAGAAGTTTCAAGCCTGCCTATATGGCAAACACTTCACAGTGCAATGTGACCATCAACCACTCATGTTTCTAGCAGCATCAAAGACTCTGAATGCCCGACTTATGAGGTGGTCGATGCTTCTTCAACCCTACTCGTTCCAGGTTGAATATGTTCCTGGGAAGATGAATGTGGGAGCGGACTTCCTGAGTCGACACCCATTGCCTGATGAACCAGGTCAATCAGATGCAGAAGAGAATGCAGGGGAGGAAAACAAGGGACACATTTGATAACTGAAAATGTTGGAAACATAGTTCCATACCATAGAACAATCTGGAGTGGGGCCATGTGGCATAACGCTAACCATCATTATTCATTTACCAAAACATGCACGCAAAAGAGAGAATACAAATATAGCAATTGATATTTCAAACGCAAACTGAAACCAAACTTGGAAAAACGGACGCGTAAGTGAAACTAAACAGATCGACGGCTGACGTTAATTCTTGGAAATGTTACATTTCTCGGAATTAATTCATCAGCCAACGCGCAAAGTATAATTCGTCAAAACCAGACACGTGACAACGCCTCCATTCAAATATTTCATCAGAATATGTTAAGCCCGCACTACTTCTGGAAACTGCTTAGCGAGCAGTCGCACAAACTGATGTGACCGAAATTTTCAAATAGGGACGGCAGAATGTCTGGATCCCAGGTGAGCTTGTTAGTCCTTTGATTAAACTGATGACCAGATGTATCAAGGAATGGTATTCAGTGTTTGTAATGTCAATTGAAATATATCATTATAAATTGAAACCTCTGAAGTGAAATTTTTTTTGACTGTTCCATTCTGACGACGTAGTGCCAATTCCCGGGCAACTGACACTCTACTACTCTCTTCTGATACTGCAATCTCTGATATTCTTAAAGATAATCATTAACTTTAGGAAGTGCATAATACTACTACATTCTATTCTGAACAACTGTACGAAGTGATGATTCTAAAGCAATCTTGTGCCTTTCACCAGAAACACTGCTAAAAATGCTATCACTATCTACAGCTAAAATGACAGTTCGTGTACTAGAACAAGTGCCTCGTTCTAAAACAGACTTATCTATGCCTGTTTACAAACTAGAAAGCTGAATGAGAAATCAAATCTTTCCTTTCTGCTTCATCTATTGAATAAATAGGGTTTGAGGGAATAAATATTTATATTTGTGTCACACATTAATTAGACAAGGGCACTTATGAGCTACATTACCTCAGAAAAGTTGTGCTTCGCGGAACTCCACCACCAGAAGTTAACTTAACTCAACACTCAACACCACCACAACAACAGATAATGGGAGAAGAGTTATTATACACAGAAGAAGAAGAAGAAGTTGGTTAATTGGGAAAACACAGAGAATTATTTATACACACTACAAACACCATTGAGTGATCGAAATGTTATAAATGTATGCCATTTATGTACATGCATCTTGACACATCCTCACTCTTGTCACTGTCTTACTGGACACGTCTCACTGACCCCAAGTCCAATGAGAACTTACATACAGCAGGAACCAGTTGAGACAAGGCGCACACAGTGTGATAAACTCTGACCACCCCAAATTAACCCAACACTAGATTAGAGAAAAGAGGGGGGGGGGGGGAGAACTAGTTCCTACTTCAGGAATTTAGATTTCTTCTGACCTACTTTTAGAATATTGTATTGGTAGGATTGTACATATATATGTGAATATTCATCAGTGATTCTTGGTGGCTACCAACAACCACCTGGCTACCAACAACCACCTGGCCAAACCAAACACCTGGCAAAACCAACCCAGACCAGAGAGAGAGAGAGATGACCGTGAGATGGAAGATGACTAGGCCATGAGCTGAGTATGGGAAGCCTTCAGAGACGCTACACGGGCAGAACTGAAGCGGATCCGACAATGGACCGAGGCTGATCCTAAATCTCTCCAGCACAGGTTTTATGTCTTTCACAAGAACACACCACACCATTTCAGGAACACATACCTAACATGTTGAATGAACATCACCACACTCATAATGTACACCATTTGAGTGTTTACAGTGTTATTCAAACATGTGGACATTGCTATTTATTTAAGCTTGACTGTAAACTGTGGTCTATAGGCCAATTTATATGTTCTCCGGTGTAAACCACTGTGACTATGTATGTAATGGGCCAGAGGACACAGGCCAGTCAATAAAATGATGAACTGTTCAATGACCTTATGTGATTTGTCAAGTCAAACCTATCTGTGATTCTCCATCTTGTGTGTGTACAACATGTGTCAGTGTCTACTGAGATTTGTCAAATATGTACAACATGTGTCAGTGTCTACTGAGATTTGTTAATTGTTTAATTGTTAAAACAAATCCACTCATAACGACTTACTAAAATGGGGAAGAGAAGACTCTAGATCTATCAACTGCTCATCATCCATGCTTTGTTAACATAAATCAGGCTGAGAGAATTCTCCAGACTTTTCCTCAGAATTGATAATTAAAAAGGGGGCTCAAGAGCTAAAGAAATCCTTGGAGGAGGGGCAGAGTCTCATTTAGTATTTATTATTCCCACCAGGACCATAATCTATATCTCCTAGACTAAATTAATAAGACGACGCCTGCAGATAACTCGAGGGTCATATTCTGGGGTTATTGAAGACAGAAGAGGATGGGGCCCAACTTCTTTGGTTAGAAAAGGGGCATGCACTACAGTGATTTCCCAGTCCATTCAGAATATATGACAGTAGGTGCGGGATTTGTGAGTTGGTGGGAATATGTGTGTGGGTGTTGGATATGTGGTTGGGGGATGTGTGTTTGGCTGAGTGGGGGGTTGTGTGGGTGGGTGGTGGAGGATATGTGGGTGGGTGAGTGTTGGTAGGTTATGGGATGGGTGGAGGATGTGTGCGTGTGGGTGGGGAGATGTGTGAAGGTCGGGGATGAGTGGGTGGGTGATGGATGGATGGATGTATGCATGTATGCCTGGGTTTGTGTGTGGGTGGGTGGGGGATGTGTGGTGGGTGGGAGATGTGTGTGTGTGTGCGTGGGGAGATGGTGTATGTTGGGGTGTGTGGAATGTGTGGGTTGGGAATGGGTGGATGAATGGGGGCGTATATGTGCCTGTGGGTATGTGTTTGGTTGGGTGGTGGATGTGTGTGTGGGGGACACGCGGGTGGATAGGGAATGGGTGGGTGGGTGGGGGATTAGTCTCATAACATGGTAACATGCATTGTTTATGTTTACAACATTTATTTGACAATGTTTTTTTTTCGCTATGTGAATGCACTATTCACTGATGAACGAAAGATGAGTGATTGGAAGGGCCGAATGTAAGGCGGGCCTGCGTGCCCAATTTGTTACCCTTTGAAAATAAAGTTCGTTCGTTCGTTCGTGTGCAGTCTCGCTCAGTTTTGCGTCACAGAATGGTTGACGCTGAGCAGTGGGATGAAACATTTTATTCTTCTGTCTTCTCATTCCTCCTTAATGTTCTTACTTTCTTTTAGAATGAGAAATAAGTTCTGTGATAGTGCCTAGGTGTTCTATCACAAGCACTGGCAACGAAATCACTTGTCAGCACTGCCGTGATGTCCAGCAGTGATCTTGATATCACATGTCAGCACGGCCGTGATGTCTAGCACTGACCACGATATCACATGTCAGCACGGCCGTGATGTCCAGCACTGACCTCGATATCACATGTCAGCACGGCCGTGATGTCCAGCAGTGATCTTGATATCACATATCAGCACGGCCGTGATGTCCAGCACTGACTACGATATCACATGTCAGCACGGCCGTGATGTCTAGCACTGACCTCGATATCACATGTCAGCACGGCCGTGATGTCTAGCACTGACCACGATATCAGCCTACGCTTGTCTTGTGATGGCTTATGTGTGTGACGCTGCATCGACACTGGACAGCTGGCTGTGTACAGCCAGACTCCCGTGGTCCCCTTGGGACAGTTCTGAGTGTCTCCTGGAGATGTGAGCAGATCAGTGTGGCACTATACCGAAATGGGATGTCAGGGAGAACACGATACTATGGCGAAATGGACAAGTAAAGGAAGCACAACAACACTAGAAGATCTGTTTAAAGACATGGATACATACAAGAAATTATGAAATATACCTTATACCAACAGGCCAGGCGTGACTCCAAGACAGTTATAAAACAGTCAAGACAAGAATCAAAGACTAACTACGGAAATATTCTAGATGAAATCTACGACACTCCGTGAATGATTTTTTCAAATGTATTAAAACCATGAGCTTGAGAGATGATTGCTTCACTCCCCCCAACAACAATACATGAGGAGTATGGGAAACAAATACTTCATACTAGTGAAATAAAAGCAAGATGGGAGACATATTTCAATCCACATACAACATCAGGAATATGTACCATAACAGTGATAACATCAGAGCTATGTAACGAAACAATAATAACATCAGGGCTATATATCAAACCAGTGATAACATCAGGGATATTTACTAAAACAATGATAACATCGGGGATGTGTACCAAAACAATGATAACATCAGGGCTTTGTACCAAAACTGTGATAACATCAGCGCTATGAAACAGAAAGTGGTAACATCAGGGCTTTGTACCAAAACAGTGATAACGTCAGGGCTTTGAAGCAAAACAATGATAACATCAGGGCTATAAAATAAAACAATGGTAACATCAGGAATATGAAACAAAACAGAGCATGTGGAGTAAAACAAACGCAGAGACGACAAACTGGTTTCAAGTAACATCAGAAGTCAGAAAAGAATGTGTGTTATCACCACTTTTGTTCATCGCTTATACCGATAATATTACCAAAGAAGCAAATCCACAACCAGCGAGATTAAATGAACTGCTGATTGCAGACGACAAGAGTTTACTGTATAAGAACAATGCCTATCCGCAGCACTATATACATTGTCTTGATATCTGCTGTCTGAATGTTGATATACACATAACCATTCAAAAGATAGAATTTACAACAATTCTACGAACACCTGTGTAATACAACGTAAATATAAAAAGAAATTCATTATAACAAGTTAGAGAGTATAAGTATCTGGGCAGTGTATTCACAGGGGATTGAAGACTAGATAGAGAGATAGAAACGAGAATACAGAAAGCAAACAACAGCAACTATCAAATAGCACATATTCTAAAACATCCAAATATCAACATGCATACACAACAAGAAGCTGATAGACGCTATTTTCGTCCCAACGGTGTGTTACCAATGCCAAACACGGACAGTCCTAGAAATACACACACGTAAAATGACATCATGTAAGATGATATACATAAGAAACACAGCTGGTAAGACAAGGAGAGGTTGTTAGACAAATGAGAAATCGAAAACAAATGTAGGAATAACTCCTGATTGTTGTGTTTGGTCTAATGTAACTATTGCCTTCATGTGGTCCTTCCAGATTTACAGACATCTACTACGAGAGACACAAATGATATGTATAGTTCCTAGCTTCCGAACACTTTCTATTTCTGAATTAAGTCCAGGGATAGCACGTGCGACCTACTTCCAGCAACGAAGCATACTCTGTAGATAAGCAACGATTGATACTTCCGCAGGATGTACTTGACAGAATGTGTTTTACCGACACGCTGTTAGTGAATTCTGGAGGCGTTTCCACAGACACAGGTGACTACCGGAAGTCAGACTTATGAGTTTGATGATACCGCCCCATGGTCTCTTCAGTTTGATTGCCTGAACTGTTGTGACCCGGATGTAATACAATCCTGATCAAGGTCATTCCAACAGTGATCATCATCATCAACTGCCTTTCCGCCTGGCGTGGAGCATAATGCTTCACCACATCTCGCGATCTCAACTGCATAAATCAGTTGATGATTTGACTCCCTTCCGTGCCATGACACAAGACTGTCAAGCATTTTCTCACACTGTCTTTCTCAATCTTTCTTTCCACAAAACTGTTTAGTTGTCGCAACTTGTTCCAGTTGTTATTTTCTCATAGTGTAGCTAAACTACGAAGACGCCTCTTTCTGAAATGTGTGATAAGTTATCTTTGCGACTTAGCCTATCGCAAAATGTCCACATTGCGCGTTGTAGCTATCCAGGAATGTTCAGCATTCTTCTATAAAACCACATCTCCAGGGCTTCCAAGGATGTTTCGCTTGTTTACTAATTGTTTAGGATTCCAACAGTGACACAACATTTACAACTTGGAGAGCGCCTAATTGGCTTGTTTGCTAGTTGTCCAGGAATCCAATAGTGACACCAAAATATAGAACGTTTAGAGTGGCTAACTGGCTTATTGACTTGTCCTGAATTCCAACAGGGATACTAAAATATACAACTTTAACAGTGGCTAGTTCGCGTGCCTGCCAATCTGATTGGCATGCGTTCGAATCCGAATAAAGGTGGATTAAATAAAAAAAATAAAATAAATATTGACTAAGCCTCCAGGGAAGAACCACAATAAGTGGTGTCACGGGATACTGCGAGTTTATTGATTCCCTGATGGCTTACATATAAAATTGATTGCAGTGTATGAGAATGGAAAGTTATGGACCGTGAGTCGGAATAACAATCGGGCCTTCAGTCTTGAGCGAGAACAAAGTGTGGGTTGTTGACCGAATGATAAGGAGGGAAGATACATTTGTGATGGGGGGTCAGTGACTGCCGATCTTGTCGGACAAGCGGCGGAGACGCGGAGACATCGGGGTGGTGGAACGCACGAAGACGGTGATCAAAGAGTTAGGACTCTTTGATGTGCGAGCGTGGGGGAAAACGGGGAATGGCGGAGAAGACGACCCGGAGAGGACAGGAACGAATACGTGATTTCACGGACTTTTGATGTGAAGGAAGCGGCAAAATACGATTGTTGATGTAGTGACATCAAAGGAGAGCGTAGAATTGGAACTCGGTATAAATTGGGGGAAACTTGTTTTTGAGGTTAGTGTGCTCCCAGACTGGACGAAGAGTGTCTATGCATCCTGTAATTGGAAAGAAATATGCGTCCCTTGTTGTTTAAAGGCGATGGGATGTTAGCGCATCTGCGTTTGTGTGTTTCAATTCATGGATTAACATAGATTTTATGTAAGGTAATCTAGCCTTATCCTGGTGGTCTGGCATAGGGAAATAGATGTTTGTGCTTGGCTTTTACCATTTCTTTCTATTAGCGAATAGTTTAGACTTTAGTGAATACATCTGTCTTATGTCAGAGTATCTTTCGGAAGCTTCTCAATACGGCTGGAGAAAGGCTCTCACATGGGAAATAGTATGAAGCAGACTCATATCACCTGATTAAATTTATCTCCCACAGGTTCCAATACGACTCTTGTAATCAGAAAACAAATGAAGTTTACGTCACTTGAGCAAATGAAGTACCTACCTGGAACCACCAAGAACATAGACATGTTCTAATAGTGAGAAGAGATAACCTAACGTCAACTACAGAAATCTCTATACACAAAAGAATATACAAGTAAAGCACGTAAATGAAAAAGACGTTAACCTGTTGCAAGCAGGGAGACCTAAAACTACATGCATTTGCACTGTGGATAAATATGAAACTTTACTAACTAGAGACAGTGTGTAGAACATTTATATTAGCACTAGACAACGTTGGATAGTGGCGATGTGTATTCCGTGATGGACTGTACTACCTTCCAAAAACAGGAAATATGTGGATTTCAGTGACTTACCTTAATCGCATTATTTTCTGGTGATAAGACATTGAACATTTGTTTTCAAGAATTGGATTACGTCCAGACTCAAGCAGGAGGAGAGCATCCAGGATGAGAGCTGTCCATTTATATGTGTGATGTCCTGTTGCTTGGCCGTATGACGAGGCGAGATGCGATACGGAGATTAGACATTCAGAGTCTTATCTTGCACTCACAATAGAAGACACTACAAATTACATATACACATTCAATACATACAACTGACATAGTTTTTTCAGCAATAATATTTTATTAATTGTTGGAGGAAACTGTTGTCAGGGTATGTTATGAAGGATTAAGAGAGAGAGAGAGAGAGAGAGAGAGAGAGAGAGAGAGAGAGAGAGAGAGAGAGTGAATGGAAGACAGAACGGAGGAGTGGAGTCAAAAGTCTGTCAATAATACATAAGTATAAGGATATTTAAGGTGTGCTTGTTGAGTCCACTTTCCTCCAGGGACGACAAGCGACATTAAATGGTGGAGCAGCGTGGTACATGACTATTGGTACCATTGCTAGCAGGGTATATGACTATTGGTACCACACCTAGCGGGGTACATGACTGCATAAAAGGTATTTGCCTAGCTAGGTACATGCACAGCAGGGTATATGCATAGCAGTGTAGATGCATATTGGTACCTACATATTGGGATATACCTATAAGTATACATATTGATGACTTTGAATGGAAGCATGTCCATTGGATATATGGTGCCATTACATTTATGTTAGAGACATTATATTAATGTTGGGGACCTTACAGTGAGAAAGATTCAGACAGGATGAACGTGGATAGGTGCTAAGACACAGTACCTATTTGTGCACACTGTTACACGTCTCCATAAGTCTTTATACTAAATCTCCTCTTGAGGTTGAGAGATTGTTTGTGGTGTACTGTGTGGTGTCTTAGTTATATATAGACCTTGATATATATATATAATAAATAAAATATATAGATAGATATTTATGTTAGATATTGAGTACGTACTTACTGCCTTAGGGTCTCTTTACTCAACCTGCTGACTTACCTTCTTTAACTATGGCCACTCAGAAACTGGAGATGGAAGAATTGAGGGAAAGGGGTGAAGCGGTGGGGTTGTCTGGACAAGCCCTATCAGAGTATATACAGGTGGGAGAAAGAGAGCGTCGTCAAGCAGAAAGAGAATATCGAAAGGCAGAGCTCGAGCTCAGAAAGATGGAACAGGAGGCCAAGAGACTGGGAATGGAACAGGACAACAAGAGGTTGGAAGCTAAAGAGGCCAACAAGAAAAGAGAACATGAATACCGCATGCGAGAACTGGAGCTCAAGACACAAACTAAGGGAGAAACTGACGGGGCAGAAGGAGGATCCTTTTCCCATGGTTCACCCAACATGAGTGGACATGGTTACCATGCCATGAAGTTTCCATTGGCTGTCTTTGATGAAAGTAAAGAGAAGATATACCAGTTTTTGGATCGGTTCGAGGCCATGTCAGTCGCTATGGGACTGGATAGAAGCCGATGGGCTCTCAAATTATCCCAGGCATTACGAGGTTCGGGTTACTAGGTCTACACACGCCTACCACGAGGACATGAAAATAATTACGAAGAATTAAAAGCAGCTTTGATGAAGCATTATGAGATCATAGCACAATCGTGACGGAAGAAGTTTAGATCGTCCAGAAGAGAGCCGGGAGAGCTATTCGCCGCCTAGAGTTTAAGGCTAAAATCATACCTCCAAAAATGGATAGATTTGGCAGAGTTCAAGTGGGACTATGAGAGTCTGGAAGAGCTCATGGTGGTCGACCAGATGCGCCAGCAAATGTCAGAACCACTGAAGACATTTTTAGGAGAACAAGGGACGGAACGGCTTGATGTTGTGAATAAGCTGGCGGAAAGATTCGTAGAAGTCCATGGGGAAGCTAAAGAAACCAATATACCCACCACTAAAGGTCAGGAGAAACAAGACCGAAAGAAATCTAAAAACTGGGAAGGAGAAAAAGTGGAACCTTATATAAAGACGTCAGCGGAGAGTTCAGAGAAGGTGAAGGAAGGAAACCAGAGCACCTCGAATTCTCCAGCGAAACGACCGTGGTTTGAGAAGTGGTGTTCGATCTGCAAGTCGCCATCTCATAACACAAAAGACTGCAGATTGAAACCGAAAAGCTATCACTTCGCGGCATGCCAAGTGATTCCTAAGAAGATGATCACAGACAAGGCTGAGGTCGGTGAAGAAACGCTGAACAAAGAAAGCACACGGAAAGCTTGAAAGGGAACATGGTGCACACACTGCAGGTCGAAATTGCCACATAGTGGTCACGCGCACCACCTAATAGGAATTAGGAGATTCCCAGTCTAATAATAGAATGACTTGACCACTGGGAACTAAGGCCGACGTAAGCATCGTGAGGACAGCAACGGAGGTCGCTTCGAGAAAGGACATCAAGTCAGCTGTGTTTTCCTTTGAGCTCCGTGATAAAAGGATTTGATAGTCTAGGCGAGGCATATTTACTGAAAGAAGAGATCGCCTGCTTGTATGGCATTCATACCATGTCCGGACCGGGACATAAATAAATTATAGACGACGAGTTTGCAATAGTTTGCGATAGTCCTTGAGGGATTGAGCAATTACAGAAAGATATGAACAGCTGGGTTTGTATTAACATGTAACGTCCCGTCCCCGTGTCAGGTGCCCGTTATATTGTACAACCGTGTTATATATATATTTTTGAAAAGGAGATTAATCTGAATAAAAAGGATTGTCTCGAATTGCACCAGCCTTTAAGGTGAGCGACTTTGTTACATTTTACTCCAGTTTGAGTTTTAATGCTTTGGCGGTTGAATGACATTGAGACATGTGGGGACTTCGATCCGAGGAAACAATGGTTTAATGTAAACAAGCGACGATTGATTCCCCCCATATCAGAAGTAAACATACAAAGAATGCGCGCCACGATGATAAATTCCTTAGCACGATGCAGCATCAGGATTACGTACGATACACCATCATGGCGGTTGATTTAATGTAAGCTGTGTTGCGTCGCCATAAAACGATAAATTTTACAAAATAGCATATTATCGTTTGCACGGAGAGTAAGACATTATTAATAACGATTAAGATCTTCAATTTTATGGGCTCAAAACTTAAAACACAAATGGAACGTGTCTGAAGAACGTTCGAAAGCACCAGACTTTTGTTGTGCAACATCCTTATTTATGTACTACTTATAACTGAAGATCGAAAGGCAAGTAATTACTATTATTGACGATATTTATAATCATATTGAAGATGTGGTTTTATTATTGTCTAATGTAAGGGACGTATCCAACTTCACTGAGTGAATAAGGACAGACTCCATATTGAAGTACGCGACATTCGAGTACTTAGTCGATATATATTAGATTCTGTCGCACCCACGAATAAGGAGTCGTTGTCTTCCATTTCAACTCGTCCACTCTTCCATGTCACTAACGTCATGAACATTGTGGTACATCGCTATGGAAATAATTATTTAAGGGAGGCGATGGATAAGCATTAGACACCACAGTATATACAAGCCGAAGAACATTTATGTACTACATTGATTCCATTCCACGATTCATATGGAAACATATTTATAGACACTATGACTCTTGTATGCGAACAGTAATTACCAGTTTATACGTGACACATCAGAACAGTGAACGCAACGAACATATATGGATGCACCTCGTCGTCATGACACCTCTGCATACGGACATTGAAGGGACACTGCACACGGCACCATGACAGGGTACTAGGACACTACACATTCACGTCAGGGGGCTACGCACTCTACACTTCAGCTGTCACGCATCAGGACGCTACACGGATTGACATTTTTTTATTGGGTGTGATACCATTCGTCTTCACGCTGAACTGTACGACACTTATGTAATTATACTTCATTGTGGGCATCAAGCATTCCATTACCCACAGCATTCAGCCTAAAATAATAAGGCAACTATAACTCAAGGTTCGTCGAGTATACCCAAGCCAATCACGTTTCACAGGGATTGGTCACGAACCGCGTTGGGTCGGGTTTGAGTACAAGTTAATTGTACTCTCGTAAAAGCAAGGAGCAATTTACTTGTGATATACAGTTCCTTCCTTTGGTATATCTTTGCCAACATATATGATGTAAATTGTCGAGCTCATTGTATCTACGTGCACGAGAGCCGGAAGCAGGCCAGTAAATTGTTAATTGCTGATTGGTGTTATGTTGACTCATAATAAGGCTATTTATTTTATTTCGTGGGCGGTTGGAAGGGTCTTGGTGAGCTAATTGAGATTATTACTTGATTGGTTCATGAAGTGATTTGTGTGTTGATAGTCGCCAGGTCATTACGAATTAATTTGTTGTTTTGATCTTGCGGGCGTCACCACAATACTGTCGTCTTGTATTAACTGTAGTAGTATAGTATGAGCGTTATCCGTTAAAATTTGTGGATAAAATTTGTTATCGTTTGTAAACAGTCATATATATTTGCGTCACTCGTCGATCGGTATTTATGATTGTTAGTTGTCTTGCGTTGCATATATTTTATATTGGATATACTTCTTCATATGTATTTCTCTAGTTTATATCTGTTTCGTTCATTTTAGAGATATTTACTTGATTATTTTTTTTGTGGTGTTCGAATTTACACTACAAATTTAATTGAGTTTATATTTGCTCAACTGTGATACGACATTTACCTTACTATCTGAGTGATAGTGATTTGAGACAATATCACAATTTTGTCGATTCTTTTCTTCTCTTGCCTACTTCCATATTTATTTCAGCCAGATAGCTCATTTTACAGGTAGGACATTAGGACAAGATGTCTACACTGCAACATTTCATTGCGTTGGGTGAGAAGACTGGTTTAACCGGTACTGGACTTCGAAATTGAGCAAAGCTTGAGTTCAGTGAACAACAGACGCGTGACAAAGAAGATCTACAACTTCAACTTGCAGCAGAGAAGGAAGCTAGATAACTTCAAGCTACACGTGAGAAGGAGGAAAGACAACGTGAGAAGGAGGAACGACAGGAAAGACTGACAGCAGAAAAGGAAACCAAACAACTTCAAATGGCTCTTGAGAGAGAACTGAAGGAAAAAGAGATGGCTATCAGACAAAATGAGATAGCTGTGGAACGAGAACAAATGGAGACTAGAGAAAAAGAATTAACTTTGGAACGTGAAAAGATAGCTGAAATGAGAAAAGAGATGAAAGAAAGACAGATAACCGCAGAGGCAGAATTAAAGGCAAGACAGATAACAGCAGAGGCGGAATTAAAGGCAAGACAGATAGCCGTAGAGGCAGAAATCAAACAAAAACGACTTGCACTGGAAAAGGAGAAGCTTGCAAAGGAAACAATTTGGAAGAAGCAAATGAGGAAACAAAGACAAATGTATGAAATAAAAGAACGTAATCACACAGATAAAGTATGTGCTTCAGTAGTGAAAGAACCGAACGCCAGAGATTTCGTTCAGAAAGTAACTATCGAACACAAGTCTAACGAAACACTTACAAGTAGAAATGCCCAAATTGAAACAACACAAGAAGAAGAAGAAAAAATTAAAGAAGAAAAGACGCAAATAGAACAGGGTACATCAACTGTAGACATACAGGAATCAACGATATTGAGTGATAGCACAACGGTAAATAATTGCGAATACCAAGATTTACACAAAGTAAATGAACCCAAACATGAAGAAATAACTATTATTAAAAAACTAACCAGAAAGAAACTTGTAGATTGGTTAACAGAAACCAAGAAATACACAACAAACATTTGTGCGCAAATCAAAACAAAGGTGGTAAACTTTAGAAGAAAGGCAAAGATATATTTTACAAACTTAATAAGAAAAGACAGAAGATACACAAGACTGAAAACAATTACATTGTTCCAATCAACAAACTTACAAAGTACAAATATTGGCATGCGTGCAGAAGAGAGATTTTATAGGTTTGAAAGAAAGAAAGAAAGAAAGAAAATGAATGAAATGAAGAATAAAAGAAAAGAATAAAGAAAAACAAAATGGGATGAATGTGAAAGTGTTAGGTTCATGTCAACACATAATAAACTACCGACACATTAGGTCTTATGTCTTATTACTTAGTTGCTAGGTGTCACTGATATAAATACTTTTCAGAGGTGTTCACACTATCTCATATCTCCACACTCAGGTGGGTGAAAATATTTTAGTTCTTTATTCTTCAGATAATTGTTAGTAACTATATTGTTATTGGAGGAACTTAATAGTTTATGATGAATTGGTTTAAGGATTTATTCTTGTTGAGTCAGAATATTAGAGTATTATTCTGAGTTATTTTCTTAAAAAGTCTTGAATATTTGAAATGTATGATTCTATATCTATATTGCAGACCTATAAAAATAGTTGGACAGAGGATCACGAGAAGTTATTACAACAAATAAAAACTCTATTTAGTACATATCCTATATTGAAATTACCTGATATTTCAAAAGACTTTGTTTTACAAACGGATGCTAGTTTACATGCTATTTCAGCTGTATTACTTCAATTACATGAAGGGAAACTACATCCTATTCTTTACTTCAGTAAGAAGCTATCTGAAACTCAGAGAAACTATGCTGTTACTGAACTACAGGCTCTAGCTTTAATTGAAAGTATTGAGAAGTTCTCTAGATACTTACTAGGTAGGAAATTTCTGGTTCTTTCGGATAACAAACCTTTGCAAATTTTCAAATCGGGTCATCCGAAGAATTCTAGAATACATAGATGGTCATTACTATTACAGGACTATGAATTTGAAATCTGTCACATTCCTGGAAAAGATGATAATCTCGCTGACATTCTGAGTCGATTATAGAATAGCTGATTTTCCTGTTGATTAGTTATAGTTGAATTATAGTTATAGTTCTTGTTTATATAAATTGAGTTCATAATTCATAATGATATATATATATTGAGATGATACTTGTATATAAAGCCTTATTAGAAAGTCAATATGACAATAACCAACATGATAATATAGGTTATTAGATTAAGTATTATAAATAGAATTAAGGTACATTTATATCTTATATGTGTTCAAAACAGAGCCACGGCAAGGATGAAATTTATTAACTGACACAAGTGCTTGCTGTTGGAAAGAAGACAGTCAGAAAGAAAATCTAAAGTATCACTCTGTGATTGTGAAAGACATTAACTATATGTGATGTTATAAATGTTGAAATTGTGTATTAATTAGAGTTACATAAGAGTAATTAACGTTTATATTAGTTAATTATGCATTTTGGATTCAGATTGATAAGATGGTATGTTTTATGTTATGCTATATGTTTATGGATCAGTACAACAGGAGCTAAATAAGAATATATGATCAAGCGATAGTTCAAATCCCAAAAGAAAATATCGGGAAAAAGTTAAGGTGGAGTCACAGACAAGCACCCTACCCATTAAATGAATGATTAATTATAGCGTAACAATACAACAACAAGTAACGACTACGACTAACATGGCTACTGGGAAATCTTCATTATTACCCTCGTCTGAAACTCATGGTAATACCTAGAGCTAGGACACACTTGTCATTAGGACAAGGTAGGGACTAATATGTTTATTAGTTGAGCTGATTCCCTAGGATCAGTCTCACGACGTCCGACGTAGGGATCGGACGGGTGGGCGTGCCCGTTATGTAGCATTTATAATTTTTTTTTTTAAGGGTTAATGATGTGGTAAATCCTAGAACTATGTGGTGGTGGGTAAAAGAAAATTATGGTTACAGTTGTAAGTATCATGTATGATGATTATGAAAGGAAAAATGACTTAGCATGTTTTTTTTTCTGAGAGAGGGCATTATGCCACATAGTGGTCACGCGCACCACCTAATAGGAATTAGGTAATTCCCAGTCTAACAATAGAATGCTTGACCACTAGGAACTAAGGCCAACGTAAGCATCGTGAGGACAGCAACGGAGGTCGCTTCAAGAAAGGACATCAAGTCAGCTGTGTTTTCCTTTGAGCTCCGTGATAAAAGGATTTGATCGTCTAGGCGAGGCATATTTACTGAAAGAAGAGATCGCCTGCTTGTATGGCATTCATACCATGTCCGGACCGGGACATAAATAAATTATAGACGACGAGTTTGCAATAGTTTGCGATAGTCCTTGAGGGATTGAGCAATTACAGAAAGATATGAACAGCTGGGTTTGTATTAACATGGAACGTCCCGTCCCCGTGTCAGGGGCCCGTTATATTGTACAACCGTATTATATATATATATATATATATATATATATATATATATATATATATATATATATATATATATATATATATTTCTGAAAAGGAGATTAATCTGAATAAAAAGGATTGTCTCGAATTGCACCAGTCTTTAAGGTGAGCGACTCTGTTACATTTTAATCCAGTTTGAGTTTTAACGCTTTGGCGGTTGAATGACATTGAGACAGAAATCACATAATACTGTGGACTGCAGATGCAAGGAAAAGGTCGAGGAGGTGGAAGAGACTCCGGACCCAGAGAGGCCACCTGTTGTTGAACTGATTGAAGTCAATGGCCAGCAGGTTGCTTGTCTCTACGATACAGGTTTGGATGGGTAAGCTGTGATAGACGCAAGCTTGGTACGCCCAGACCAACTTACAGGGGAGACCACTGAGATACAGTCCGCCATGAGGAGTGCTGTTACCATGACGCTTCCAATCGCCAAGGTGGAGATTAAGTCCAGGTACGTCACGGGCATTATTCCTGCAGCTGTATTAGCTGATTCCCTATTCCCAGTGATCATTGGCACAAAATACGTGTTCTTGGGAGTACCCAAACAGCCAGCCCACAGGGGAGCAGTAACCAGTGGATCTCAAGGGAAGGAAAAAGAGGCAGAGTCACTATGCGACAACTCAGTGATAGGGGAATTGCATACTGCTCAGAGGAAGGATACTACGTTGCGTCCTTGCTACAGGAAGCTGCAAAGAAGTGCTGACTCACCAGAACGGGGACAGTACTTTCTGAGAAATCGGCTGCTTTACAGGAGAGCCGGAAGAGGAGACAGACTGCACGAGCAGTGGGTGGTTCCAGAGACCGACCGTCCTCATATTCTTCAGAGTGGACACACCATAGCCGAGAATCGACATATGGGTGTCAGAGAGACATTGCAGAAAATTTCCGGCCATTATTGCTGGCCAGGAATGACCGGAGATGTACGCCGGCTAGTGAAGTCTTGTTCAGAGTACCAGAAAGCACCACCCAACAATCGGACTAAGAGTAAAATAGCTCTTAAGGTGGAAGACCAAGTGGAAGTATGGGGTCCAGAAGCGACTAATATACTCCAAGTAGGATGGAAAGGACCTTATCCTGTGGAAAAGGTGGTGTCCAAAAACATCTACAAAATCCGGATCGGGGAAGAGCAGAAAAATCTCCCTAGGCATCTCATTAAGAAATATGAGGAGAGATCCGAGAGCAAAGCTTCGCACTTTATGGTGATGGCAGCCATTGGGAAAAAGGTTACAGGTCCAGACGAAGACCAGAGATCGCCAGTACTACATAGGAGGGCATATGGGAAAGTACGTGATAGGTCAGATTTACCCAACGAAGGGAGGAGGGAAATCACACGTCAGGGAAAGGACAAGAGTGAAACCTTCACTAGTAACCAAGTTCAGAAGGGGTGGGTAACGTCGGGAAAGACGAGAGATACCCAGGACTCCATCCGAAGATTGGCGGACCAGATCCAATATCGCCCGAGATGGTCCTGGAAGGAAAAGTCCAGGAGTTTTGGGAAAGACGATTCTGTCCAACGCGGACGAGGCGGAACATCCCCAGATGAAAAGCCTGGGGAAACCAAGAGGACATGGAAACAGTGTTACAGTCAGGATGAGACGTTCCGTCTGTATTGTGATCCGTCGCTTACGCAAGTCGAAAGTAGGTCGACGGGACGTACAGGGGCGGTGTGCCAATACTAGTGTCGGTCATGAGTAGTATAGTAGGCTGTCGGTGAGATTGCCTACTGGATGAGGAGGTGATCCATGTGAGGATCCAGTCATATCCTCAACACTTGGTGTTCCTAGCTACTTCGCAGAAGCTCAACGCACGGTGGATGCGATGGTCGTTGGTGGTACAGCCGAACAACTTCACAGTGGAATACATCAATGTGAAGGAGAATGTAGGAGCGGATTTCCTATCTAGACATCCAACTCCAGAGGAAGAGGAATAGGTTGGTGGATCATAGGAATCAAAACTACAGTGAGGAAGAGTCGACGCGGTCAACTCTCTTAAGAGGGGGCCTATGTCACGGGATACTGCGAGTTTATTGATTCCCTGATGGCTTACATATAAAATTGATTGCAGTGTATGAGAATGGAAAGTTATGGACCGTGAGTCGGAATAACAATCGGGCCTTCAGTCTTGAGCGAGAACAAAGTGTGGGTTGTTGACCGAATGATAAGGGGGAAAGATACATTTGTGATGGGGAGTCAGTGACTGCCGATCTTGTCGGACAAGCGGCGGAGACGCGGAGACATCGGGGTGGTGGAACGCACGAAGACGGTGATCAAAGAGTTAGGACTCTTTGATGTGCGAGCGTGGGGGAAAACGGGGAATGGCGGAGAAGACAACCCGGAGATGCCAGGAACGAATGCGTGATTTCACGGACTTTTGATGTGAAGGAAGCGGCAAAATACGATTGTTGATGTAGTGACATCAAAGGAGAGCGTAGAATTGGAACTCGGTATAAATTGGGGAAAACTTGTTTTTGAGGTTAGTGTGCTCCCAGACTGGACGGAGAGTGTCTATGCATCCTGTACTTGGAAATAAATATGCGTCCCTTGTTGTTTAAAGGCGATGGGATGTTAGCGCATCTGCGTTTGTGTGTTTCAATTCATGGATTAACATAGATTTTATGTAAGGTAATCTAGCCTTATCCTGGTGGTCTGGCATAGGGAAATAGGTGTTTGTGCTTGACTTTTACCATTTCTTTCTATTAGCGAATAGTTTAGACTTTAGTGAATTCATCTGTCTTATGTCAGAGTATCTTTCGGAAGCTTCTCGGTACGGATGGAGACAGGCTCTCACATGGGAAATAGTATGAAGCAGACTCATATCACCTGATTAAATATATCTCCCACAGGTTCCAATACCACTCTTGTAATCAGAAAAGAAATGAAGTTTACGTCACTTGAGCAAATAAAGTACCTATCTGGAACCACCAAGAACATAGACATGTTCTAATAGTGAGAAGAGATAACCTAACGTCAACTACAGAAATCTCTATACACAAAAGAATATACAAGTAAAGCACGTAAATGAAAAAGACGTTAACCTGTTGCAAGCAGGGAGACCTAAAACTACATGCATTTGCATTGTGGATAAATATAAAACTTTACTAACTAGAGACAGTGTGTAGAACATTTATATTAGCACTAGACAATGTTGGATAGTGGCGATGTGTATTCCGTGATGGACTGTACTACCTTCCAAAAACAGGAAATATGTGGATTTCAGTGACTTACCTTAATCGCATTATTTTCTGGTGATAAGACATTGAACATTTGTTTTCAAGAATTGGGTTACGTCCAGACTCAAGCAGGAGGAGAGCATCCAGGGTGAGAGCTGTCCATTTATATGTGTGATGTCCTGTGGCTTGGCTGTATGACGAGGCGAGATGCGATACGGAGATTAGACATTCAGAGTCCTATCTTGCACTCACAATAGAAGACACTACAAATTACATATACACATTCAATACATACAACTGACATAGTTTTTTCAGCAATAAATATGTTATTAATTGTTGGAGGAAACTGTTGTCAGGGTATGTTATGAAGGATTAAGAGAGAGAGAGAGAGAGAGAGAGAGAGAGAGAGAGAGAGAGAGAGAGAGAGAGAGAGAGAGAGAGAGAGAGATAGTGAATGGAAGACAGGACGGAGGAGTGGAGTCAAAAGTATGTCAATAATTCCCAAGTATAAGGATATTTAAGGTGTGCTTGTTGAGTCCACTTTCCTCCAGGGACGACAAGCGACAGGTGGGTACCAAGAAATATAGCGGGCAGTAAAGGCGTCAGACGAGATACAATTACACTTACAACCTATGTCTTGACTCGGGTAAATCTGATATGTATGGCATCTGTACAAGATGCTTACTGCTGGCGGGCTTGTACTGGAAAAAGAATACACAAACAAAGAAAATGTGACAGAAACTCGACAAATGGATAAATAAAACACAACATGTTAATAACTAATTATAATGAATATATGCGTGGTCTCGAGGTATGGTGTCCGCCACGAGTGCTGGAGGTCCCGGGTTCAAGCCCCGGTGAGGACCGGGATTTATTTCACGTGTACTTCTAGTAATAAAATGTCCCCTGGTCTCTGGGTAGTGACATCGGACGCCCGTGCGTATTGTTGTGCACGTAAAAAATCCCTTGACAGTTGGAAAAAAGAGTAGCCTAATGGCGCTGTCCGGGCAAAATTTCGAGTTAAAAATCTACCCAAAGTATTTCAGGATCCTCGCCGGTTCTACGGAGTTCGTGCACTGAGCTGAGTTTCTCCAGACTCAGGTTTGAGTTAGGAGAAGAACGGAGCACTTATGGGTTACGCCCGTGTGCCGTGATGTTGATCCATCGACTAAACTAAACTAAACTAAACTAACACATGTTAATAAGAAACTTGACAAATGGATAAATAATACACAACATGTTAGTCAGAAACTTGACAAATGAATAAATAAAACACAAAATGTGACAGAGAAATTCGACAACTGGATAAATAAATCACAAAATGTGACAGTGAAACTCGAAAAATGGATAAATAAAACACAAAATGTGAATAAGAAACTCGACAAATTGATAAATAAAACACAAAACCTGAATGAGAAACTCGAGAAATGAATAAGTAAAACACACTATGTTAGTGAAAAACTCGACAAATGTATAAATAAACCACAATATGTGACCAAAAAAAAAAAAAAAACAACTAGACAATCGGATAGGTAAAACACATGTTAGTGAGAAACTCGAAAAATTTATAAATAAATCACAAATTGTGACAGAGAAACTCGACAAATGGATAAATAAAACACAAAAGGCGAGTGAGAAACTCGAAAAATGGATAAATAAAACACAAAGTGTGACAGCCACACTCGACAAATAAATTATAAAAGCGAAAGTTTCGACCGAAGCCTTCATCAACGAAACTTGACACTTGACACGGAACTTGACAATTCATGTAACTTGACAACAACAGTTCTGTAACTTGACAACAACAGTTCTGTAACTTGACAACAACAGTTCTGTATCTTGACAACAACGTTTCTCTAACTTGACAACAACAGTTCTGTAACTTGACAACAACAGTTCTGTAACTTGACAACAACGTTTCTCTAACTTGACAAAAAACGGTTCTGTAACTTGACAAAAACGATCGCTAAATCATTATAAACTGCATCGATGGTGTCATCGCTGCTGTCTGTTGTTGGTGCGTAAACTTGTATGATGTTGAAATCAAAATGTCTGCCAGTTAGCTTTACCAGTAATATTCTGTCTGACACAGTACAATATCCTTTGATATATTTTGATATCTACATATCCATTATACGTGCTAACTTTCGCTGTTTCTTCTCTCCACCAGAATGGATTATGCTATATTCCTTTGATGTTATCATGCCCATTCCTTTCCCTCTAGTCTCATAAGTACCTAAATTGTTAATATTCTGTCTTCTCATTTCTTGCTTGATATTATCCAGTTTGCCATCCCCACTCATAATTCGAACGTTACATGTTCCAACTTTAAATGACGTTAATCTTGTGCACTCAGTCACTTGCTGACGGTCTGGCGTCACCTGGTGCACATGATTGCCCCTATCCGGCGAGACTGCTCCTATGGAGCACCCATTTAAGCCGTTTCTATGAATCTCTATTGAACGAAACATGACTATTTTGGCATGTATACAGAAGGTAGTTTACCATAACTGTGAAAATAGTTTGCCATTGCTTTCCTTGTTAGCAGTGACCATAATGGTTGATGACCGTAGCCATTGTCTCTAAAAGATCATCTGCCTACCGTCATGAAATAGGAGACCATATCCTACAACTATATGTCGACCGCTCCTCAACTTCATCCACCACCTGCACGCATGTTTTCACGTGATCATGATCGGGGGGGGGGGGGGGGGGTTAACCGGGTACTCCACCTTGCCCAAGGGTGTCCCGAAGGCTAGCGGAGGGAAGGTTGCACCTTAAGCCTATTTTGATAGGGGATACCCCTACCCCGCCACCCGTTTGTCAAGTCACAGAATCCTTGGTACAGAATCTAAGCACAGAAGTCGCAAACAATATCTTGCACGATTTATTGCCTGGCATATTTCGCTTCATCTCGTCCGGTGCATACTGCAGAGTTATAAATCATATGAAGTGAATAAATGAATAATAGGTAAGATGTAACAATTAAAACAGACACATGTATTATTCGAATGTGGAAAGTCTGTTATCCCAACAGTAGTCTCAAATTTTCAATGAACTCTTCCTGTTTGCACAAAACCGACTAATTGCTAATGCCTCTCCATATTTGAGTAATCGTGTAATATACGAAACATTGTTTCTTTGCTCACGCCATGACCGTTTTTTATGAGGGTTTGAGAAATCGACGAGGACATCGTTTTATAGCCTTTCGACTGCACAAGGATTCCTGAAGACTGATTAACTATCCCTCGCATACTGGTATATGTTTAGCTACTCGATTTGCTAATTGTCTTTTCGTTCTAACTATGCAAGTTGTTTGGCACTCACACTGGAATTGATAAATGCAGTTAGATTTGGTATATGGAGACAATGGATCTTTCAAAGCTGGGGTAGGTATCTAGGTGTTGTTCAGCAGCAAAACATGTTTGGCTTAATGGTGTTTTAATAGATTAATTGACATGGGATGATTAAGTCTCTTAAGCTGCGTCCCATATTTGCCTCAGGCTTATATATCGCCGAAATGTTGTCATTGTGTTATAATACACAGCCTGCTACCATATTAACAACTGTCCAATCATAACTGTGGCATACTCCTACTTCACATTTTCAGCAATCCATATTTGTTTTATCCAAACCTACATTTTTGTTTGGCACTGAACCAGTTCAGCGATCATGTATTCGTTTCTTGATGTCGTCACCTCGAAAGGTCGGCTGAAGAAACACTTGAAGTCTAGGAACCAGTGATTCTGTGGGGGGGGGGGGGGGTGGGTTTGGGTGACTGGCAGTGACGCGGGATGAAGTCGGATGAATATCCAATAGATTTTAAGAGTCTGGTTAAGGGTGTCCAGTTCCTCTTGTAGTGTGTCATCGGGGCAAATCTTTCTGGCTCGATTAAACAAGATCCTTACCAGGCCAGGCTTATTTTGGATTGGTACAAAGCTGTTGAAATTCATGTATTGACCCGTCCATGTTTATTTTTGATAGACTGCTCTTTGGACGGTGCCATCGGCTCCACGTCGGTCCTTAATATTCGAAGCTCTTTGTGCACTATTCGTATGGGATGCAGTGAAATATGCCACCCTGCTCCATATTGTTTGTGGCTTCTGTGTTGATAATTTAAAGTATGCAGTTAACCTGCCAGGAGCCATGTTGAGCTGTTGTCAACGTCGAGTTCAATTACCTGGCCGCAGACACCAGCGTGGAGCACGTGATAAACTAAAGATCGATGTGCAGACAAGGCTCAGGTTCCGAAGGAAATTTCCAGAGAGAAGCCGGACAAATCCAGGGCACGATGACCAGCGAGGCATAACACCTGGTCTATTGTGATATAGTATAGTTGTTCAGTTCATGTGCATCATGACATAATATAGTTGTACAGTTAATGTGCATCATGACATAGTATAGTTGTTCAGTTAATGTGCATTATGACATAATATAGTTGTTCAGTTAATGTGCATCATGACATAGTATAGTTGTACAGTTAATGTGCATCATGACATAATATAGTTGTACAGTTAATGTATATCATGATATAGTATAGGTGTTCAGTTCATGTTCATCATGAAGTATATGACGTTATACGTGTATTCCAATCATGCAGCTCATCAAACAGATTAAATGGTTTGGCCACCTCTCAAGAATGAGCTGGTACCAGCTGCTACAAAGACCCACATTGAATGAATGTAACGGATACAGAGCAGGGGGGGGGGATTATATGCAAGATGGAGTAATGTAATCAAGAACAACCTTAGAGACATAAAAGCCAACCTCAAACGAGCATCAAAAAGAACACAAATAAGATGATTACATCACACCCCACCTTTCCTCACACAAACACACACTTTACTGAGGTAATGGAGGAAGATGAGACGACGAAAACGAAGATTGTAACAAGAATATCACACTGGAAGTATAGAGTTTGTTTTAAAGAGAAAACCAATATAGAATTATGAATACCGCACTGTATTGGTACATTGTACGGTGTGGCCATGAATTGGTTAGCTGTACTCAGATATGATTGAACTACGATATGACAGTAGACCGTACTTCCTGCTTTCTGTTAGCTCATTGCCTTGCTGATACGGCAACATTTGCAGTCTGTCTTATTCCAGATGTATTGGTGTTACCTTTCCTCTGAAGTAAACTAGGCAGGCCAAAAAAGGGATCATGCTGCATGAACAACACATGGTCTCTTGTCTTGTTGCATATTATTGGTGTTATCTTTCCTCTGGAATAAACTAGGCAGGCCGAGAACGGAACGAACTAGAAGGATCATGCTGCATGGGCAACACATGGTCTCTTGTCTTGTTCCAGATTATTGGTATTACCTTTCCTCTGGAGTAAACTAGGCAGAACGAGAGAAGGATCACGCTACATGAGCAACACAGGTCTCTACAGTTCAGTTCATCAGTTGTAATGTAATAAACGATGTGTAAACAAAGATCTGATATTCCTGATATCCACAGCTTATGTTGAATCAACCAGCGGCTATACATGTCCTATAGTATGTCCTAAATGTCGCCATAAAGTCACCTCAACATGCCATTGAAGCGACCCATGAATGTGCATCTCCATAGCCTGTAGGTAAAGGACAACTTTCGACAGTAAACACAACGGCAGCAAGGTGTCACCGAGTACATTTAGCCACGTCGCAATTGAAACCCAGTGGTCATCGTGATATACGGGACGCACGAGTCGTGAGACGGAAATGTCTGACCAAGAATACCTGTATCGGGCAGACGGGTTTCGGACAGCGAGACAAGCCGGACAGAGAGGGTTATGCGTGTATTCTCTAACTGTTGTGAGATAGCGTGGCTGACTAGTAGGGTGGGAGAATAGTTAAATCACTCGACAGTAAATCACATGTTTGACCTTTGACCTTTACCTGATGTATTTGTTAAGGTTCAGGGGCGATAATGCTGTAAGTTAGGGGACGTTATTTGCATGGTTTATATTACATATTTTAATGTATATCTCGGGAAGTTATGGCTTAAATTATATGAGACTCGTAGTTTTATATTGAAATTAATATGCTCCAATATACATACAAGAAATTTAGCCGCTTACTTATGTTTTAGGTTTAATATTTAGTGTTATTCTATAGCCGGTTAGAAGATTTTTTTAACCAGATTTTCACCAAGCCCTTAAAGTTGATACATGGGGTCTGAGCTTCTGTCGAATTAACTAGCATACTGAGCCGTGCAAAAGTTTATAAAGCCGGTCATTACTTGACCTACTCGGGGTAACTCGAGAGATGGCATAAATCAATTTCTGTCATATTGACTTCTATCGCCTCATCGAAGGGTCGATATGATTGGAGTTCGATCACACCATACACACACACTGTGCTGAGTCGCCGGGTTCGGGTCGGATCGCGCCGCGGTTTCCCCGCGGTTCGCGTGACGACGTCGGGTTCGGTCCGCCCGGGGACCGGATGTGACAACCGGAAGAAGTCATCAGGACAACCGGAAGTAGTCACCCAAACCCAAGACCATAACCGCCATTTTCAAATATCTGGATCATTTAGGGTCCGTTTTCTATGTGGTCCGCTGGGAGAGGGATAACATTCATATAGGAAAATACGACGTCCGGACCCCTGAAGCGGACCCCAAATGCTAAGTCATTACCCTCTGACATACTACTACAGCTTATGTTGAACTGAACATACTACAACTATTCACGAATGTACTTAATGCAAATAGTTTACCGTGAATAAAAGGCTTACGTCACGTGTCCATGTGTGAGAGTTCAATCATTGAAAGTGTATGATTGTTTCACCCCTGTTCTGAGAGAGCGAGCCAAATGTCCATATAATTTAAGATCATGACAGGGAGTGAACGTGGGTAGCTCGTCCGGCATTGAGCATTTGAACAATAGATGTGTGTTAGTGAGCGAACGTGAAGAATTAAAGATTTCATCTAGTTAGAAGCATATACATGAACATGTGTTTAACAATAATGTATATAACTGTTATGTAAATTTTGAAAAGTATGTAAAATGGAATTTTGCACATATATAATTCTGATCGAGAGTGAGCAGAATCAGCCTTAACCATTAAATCTAACTCGCAATAAATTTGAACATACATAAACCTCTATTATTTTAGTGACCGACGATGACGACAGCACACACTTACATTCATACTTGACTGCATACAAACCTATACACAATTAACCGACCACGCATACACCCCAAAGTCGAACACCTAATAACAGTTTTCTTTCCCCAGCAAACAGATTTTTTCATCAAGTAGTTCAGACAAGCTGAATTGTTTTTCCGGGCCATAAAGTACAGACACCCCATTTCTGGTGCAGACATCGAAAGCTCCGAACTTCATCGGCAGCTAAGTATTTTTTTGTCATATATTTTTGTGAGAGATCAGGCCCGCCCTGTATTTTTTCCCCACCATTGTAAATTTTATATAGCTATTATATTTGATTGCGTATAATTGATTGCATACTGTAATTTTTGTTGATTTTGAGTGCCATTGTAACATAATTTTTGAACTATCATGGCTACTTTACACGACTCCATAGAGTCAGGCCTGAAATTAGGGTTAACGGGAGAAGATTTAACGAAATGGAGTGAGACTAAATATACAGAACATGTCCAATTGGAAGAGAAAGCTAGAGAAAGAGAGGAAAAGGCAGCAGAAAGAGAGGAAAGGACAGCAGAAAGAGAGCTAAAGAATGCTGAGTCAGATGCTAAGAATAAACAAGCTGAGTTAGATGCTAAGAATAACAAGCTGAGTTAGATGATTAGAATAAACAGGCAGAAGCAGAGCTAAAGAAAGCTGAGTTAGATGCTAAGAATAAACAGGCAGAAGCAGAGTTAAAGAAAGCTGAGTTAGATGCTAAGAATAAACAGGCAGAAACAGAAGTAGAGCTAAGAAAATCTGAACTAGAAATCAATGCAAAAATTAAAAGAGAAGAACTTGAAATGCAGTTGAAATTGAAACAACTAGAAATCGAAGCTAATACCAACAAAGAAACTAGAAAACTGTAAACCAAAGAAAAAGAAAACCAATACAAGAAATACCAAGGGATAGTCAAAAATTTCACAACTGGGGATTGCATAGCAGCCTGGTACGAAAACTTTAAGAAACAAACGAAGATCGTAAACTGATTAGAGACATTAGACGTAGACAGTCACACTTTTTTGGGCATGTTATGAGAAGAAATGATTTGGAGAACTTGGTGACAACTGGTACGATCGAGGGGAACAGACCAAGGGGAAGACCTATAAGCAAGTACCTGGATGGCTTGGCCTTGTGGCATGGTCGAGACAGAAATACGAAGCTGATCCACGACTCTGGTGATCGAGTGAGATGGCAGAACATGATCGCCCACGCTTACCGGCTTGGCACATGATGGTTGGATGGTTGGAAATAACTCCACCGAACCGTGCGAATATTTTAATTGAGTTATGGACTGTGTTAGATAAACGACAACGTTGCTCAGAACAGTGTACTCCAATATTCTGTTTAAAGGAAATGTGTGTATTCCTTGATTGTGTAAACACAGTATTAACTTCCGTTTCCTTTCCCATTATTTTTCTAAATTAACATAATATGCAAAGAAATAGTTAAGTATGAAGGAACGAGTGAATGAATTTTCTGACTTTATAATTTACATATGAGAAATTGAGAGAAAGGATTTATACTTTTGTCATCTAAGGATCATCGATTGATTCTTGATTTTTCAATGGTGCCAGGCATGTCACTATTGCAAATAAAGATCACACGTTTGACACTTAGAAGAAAGAAAACAAATGTACTTTATATTTTGAAAGCATCTGAAAATTACCCCGTATAGTTATTTATGATTGTTCCTAATGGGAGACAATCTGACATTGGTAAAATTGGTACATGCATATGTTTTTTGTTTCATAGTGGTCAAAACGACTACAAAACACCAAGTAGCGTCAACTAGAGGTGGACGATGTTTACTAAATTTGACGGAACAGGATTAGAATATTTGGCCATAAGGACTAGTGTTCTGGTTCTGAAATCGTCATATAGGTTGATGATTTAAAGCCTAACATGTTTTTTGTTGTGAGGAGGTGCGTATAGTATTTCCCGCAAAGAATGCCTTCATTCACGATCAATTATTTTGAAAACTGTCTGTTGCATCGTTATGAAATTTTTCCAGCCGTCTTATATTTACCCCCACCCAAGGAGTATGTCTTTGATAGGTCCAAAAGCAACTTAAATCATCGAAAGCGGCGACATTTCTTTGATGTTTTGCTGAAATACTAGTGATTTCTCGCTAACAAATTTATGTTTACAGTAATGGACGCTCGTCCAATTCAGATGGCACACAAGGCGTATCCGGATTCGTATGGGATTGGGTGCAATGAAAGAAGTAGCTTAAAAGTCTACAGGGTCGGCTGCATTGCACCGAGTTTTTATCCCATATGGATCAGTTTCTTTCCGCAGCGCGGAAAGCGTCGCACAAAGCACGAACTCCGTTCCTCGCGCGACGACCCTCGGGAGTCTCCAACACGTCACTCGTGAAATGATGGACGCGGCCCGGAATCTAACATATAACCTTAGGAGCCCGAGTCAGACGGCTTGACCACTTCACCACAGAGAATCCCGAGAGGGGTGCAATGTGTAATATTAGTAAAGACAGAGAATTTACAGAGGCATGGGGTAAATAATTTGTAAATTAACAGGAAACTAGAAGGAATATATTTCTTACCTTATTTTTCATTTCCTTCTTGTTTCTTCAGCTGCTGGTTAATAAAGTGTACACAAGTATTCATGTTAGCTTTTTATATTGAGTTC
>OY992876.1:225002391-225164891 GCA_963921405.1 Cepaea hortensis | reverse complement strand
CATTATAGAGTCATACAAGAACAAAACAGGTAAAGAAGGTAATAATAGTGATGATGACCTTACATCAGCCAATAAGAGACATATTCACGAGGCAAATGCAGCATACACTCGTCAAGGTACTCTGACGATACACCAAGCGTTGGTGACTGGTTTACCAACAACCTGTTTTAGAGACACAGGGTCCGATATTACAGGTGTTAATCACAAACTCATAAGAGAAAGTAAGAGTATTGAGTGCAGGACATTTGGGGGTACAATAGAAATGTACAAAACTGCATGGGTCAGTATAAAATGCCCATACTATAAAGGTCGAGTGTGCGCAGCAGTACTACCAAACCCATGTGCTGGGTTGATAATTGGTAACATCGCAGATGTCAAAGATTACGCTCAAACTATAGAACGCAAACCTGATGTGATACTCACAACAACACAAGAAGAAGGAATTACACATTCATTAAAAGTTCAACTGACTGGTAATAACAACAGTGTGGCACACAAAGATAGAACAAAAGTTAAACACAATAGTTACAAACAACAGATGAAATGGGATGTTGTAACCATATTTATGACAAACATGTTGAGTTGGCTTAAATTGACTTTATCTCAGGTTACATCCATAGTCACAAACACAGCCTCACAAACAAAGGCATATATTGATGATATTGCGAATAAAAATAAAGTCATTCAATCACTCAAGAAAATTTACACACAAGTCAATAATAACAAACAAAATTACGATGCATTAATTAATGCGTACTTTATTTGCTTGGCTTGTTTCTGCTACAAATTAATCAAATATACTTTATTGTCGTTATATATACGAGTGAAAGTTATGACAGTGTTCAATTTAACAAAGTTGAAAAGTACAAATATGAACATACGTGCAGTACGGAAACACCATAAGTATGAAAGAAAGAAAGAGAGAAAGAAATAGAATAAAAGAGAAGAATAAAAGAAAAATAGAATGGGATGAAAGTGTTAGGTTCATCCATCCATCCATCCATCATGTGCCATGCCGGTAAGCGTGGGCGGTCATGTTCTGCCATCTCACCCGATCACCAGAGTCGTGGATCAGCTCCGTGTTTCTGTCTCGACTATGCCACAAGGCCAAGCCATCCAGGTACTTGCTTCTAGGTCTTCCCCTTGGTCTGTTCCCCTCGATCTTACCAGTTGTCACCAAATTCTCCAATCCATTTCTTCTCATAACATGTCCAAAAAATTTTGACTGTCTACGTCTAATTTCTCTAATCAATTTACGATCTTCATTTGTTTCTTGAAGGACTTGTTCATTGGTCTTTCTGGCTGTCCATGGTATTCTTTGCATTTTCCTCAGAAACCACATCTCTACAGCCATCAGATGTTTTTCAGCCTGACTGCTCATTGTCCACGCTTCACATCCATGTTAGGTTCATATTAACTCAAAATACATTACAGACAAATTTACAGTCTTATTACTTAGAATTCCAAATTTTTTAGATCTAAATCTATATTTGTTCAAAGTGTTCACACTATCTCATATCTCCACACTTGGATGTGTGAAAATATTTTAGTTCTCTATTTTACAGATAATTGTTAGTAAATATATTGTTATTTTATTATGATGAATTGGTTAAGGATTTATTCTTGTTGAGTCATAATATTAGAATATAATTCTGAGTTATTTTCTTAAAAAGTCTTAAATCTTTGAAATGTATGATTTTTCACATGTATATATCTATATTACAGACCTATAAAAATAGTTGGACAGAGGATAATGAGAAATTATTACAACAAATAAAAAAACTCTATTTAGTACATATCCTATTTGAAATTACCTGATATTTCAAAAGATTTTGTTTTACAAACGAATGCTAGTTTGCATGCTATTTCAGCTGTATTACTTCAATTGCATGAGGGGAAACTACATCCTATTCTTTATATCAGTAAAAAGCTATCTGAAACTCAAAGAAATTATGCTGTTACTGAATTAGAGGCTCTAGCTTTAATTGAAAGTATTGAGAAGTTCTCTAGATACTTACTAGGTAGGAAATTTCTGGTTCTGTCGGATAACAAACCGTTACAAATTTTCAAATCGGGTCATCCGAAGAATTCTAGAATACATAGATGGTCATTACTATTACAGGACTATGAATTTGACATTTGCCACATTCCTGGAAAAGACAATAATCTTGCTGACATTCTGAGTCGATTATAGAATAGTAGAATTTTCATGTTGATTAGTTATAGTTGAATTGTTGAATTATAGTTATAGTTCTTGTTGATATAAATTGAGTTCATAGTTCATAATGATAGTTATATACAAAGCCTTATTAGAAGGTCAACATGACAATAGACAACATGATAATATAGTTTGTTAGATTAAATATTATAAATAGGGTGAAGGTACATTTTATCTGATATGTGTTCAAAACAGAGACATGGCAAGGATGAAATTTATGAACGGACACAAGTGCTTGCTGGTGGAAAATCAGAAGACAGTCATAAAGAGACTTAAGTATCAAAATGTGATGTTGAAAGACATGTGATGTTAATTGTTTATTAATTAGAGTTACACAAGAGTAATTAACGTTTATTTTAGTTCATTATGAATTTTGGGTCCACATTGACAAGATGATATGTTTTATGTTATATATATATATATATATATATATATAGATATCTATATGTTGATAAATCAGCATAACAGGAGCTAAACAAGGAGATATAATTGAATGATAGTTCAAATCCCAAAGGAAATATCGGTTAAGTTAAAGTGGAGTCACAAACAAGCACCCTACCCATTAAATGAATGATTAAGTATATCATGACAATACAACAACAAGTAACGACTACGACTAACATGGTGACTGGGAAATCTGCATTATTACCCTCGTCCGAAACTCATGGTAATACCTAGAGTTAGGACACACTTGTCATTAGGACAAGGTAGGGACTAATATGGTTATTAGTTGAGTTGAATCCATAGGATCAGCCACACGACGTCCGACGTAAGGTTCGGACAGGTGGGCGTGCCCATTATGTTGCATTTATAATTTTTTTTTGAGGGTTAAGGATGTGGTAAATCCTAGAACTATGTGGTGGTGGGTAAAAGAAAATTATGGTTACAGTTGTAAGTATCATATATGATGATTATGAAAGGAAAAAATGACATAGCATTTTTTTTTCTGGGAGGGGGCATTATGCCACATAGTGGTCACGATTGCACGCACCACATTATGGGAATTAGGAGATTCCCAGTCTAACAATAGAATGACGTGACCACTAGGGAAAACTAAGGACGACGTAAGCATCGTCAAGACATCAACAGAGGTGACTTCGAGAAAGGAGATCAAGATGGCTGTGCGTATTTTTCCCTGAAAGCTCCGTGAGCAAAAGGTTTGATCATCTAGGGCAAGGCATTATTACTTAGGAAGGGATATCGCCTGTTTGGATATAGCATTCTTGTCATACTCAGGACCGGGACATATATCAAGTATAGACAACGAGTTATGTTGGACATTAGCTGCAATATACTCTAGGAGATTGGGTAATTATAGAATTAGATGAACGGCCAAGTTGTATTAACATATATAACGTCCCGTGCCCGTGTTAGGGCCCCGTTATATGATACGGCAGTGTTGTGTTCATTTTGTCTAAAAGAGAGCAGATCCGAAATAAAAGGATTTATCTCAAAATTATATCAGTCTTCAAGGTGAGCGACTTTTGTTACATACATTCATTCAAGTTTGAGTTTTAATACTTCGGCGGTTGAATGTATGTTGAGACAGATAGATAGAAAGATAGATAGATAGATAGATAGATAGATAGATAGATAGATAGATAGATAGATAGATAGATAGATAGATAGATAGATAGATAGATAGATAGATAGATAGATAGATAGATAGATAGATAGATAGATAGATCCCCGCCACGAGCTGGGCGAAGCCGGCTGAGTCAGCTAGTTTATTTATATAATCACGTTTCATGAAAGAACCCATAGTTTGACGACACCTCTGAACTATCCCATATAAATGCGCTCAGTTTGTGGCAAAACGAAAACTGCGAGACAATTACAAAAATAGCGCGGATATGTCTTGCTGAAGCTGTAATACTCTTAAAATGATGGTATTAATCCCGGAGCCGTAAATTATATACCGCATATAAACAAACATTGAAATCTGCTGTACAATCTCCAGAACCAAATTGTTTTTTTTTTTTTGCATGGACATAATGATAAGGCTTTTGATAAAGTGAGACATGTCAACATGATAAGGATGCTTGAAGATCTACAAATTGATGGGAAAGACCTTAGACTTGTAAAAAACATATATTGGAAACAACAAGCTGCCATAAGAGTTGATAATGAAGTAAGCCAATATCAGCCTATTAAGAGAGGTGTGAGACAGGGATGTGTAATGTCTCCAGATCTGTTTTCCCTGTACAGTGAAAATATTTTCAGAAATATTGAAAATATGGAAGGAATCAACATTGGGGGACGATGCATCAATAACATTAGATATGCAGATGATACAGTCTTGATTGCAGACAATGAACAGGACCTGCAAAATTTAGTAGATGCGGTTGTTACACATAGTGAACAACAAGGGTTAGAATTAAATTGTAAAAAGACACAGATTATGGTCGTCACTAAGAAGAACGAAATACCACAGTGTAATATACAAGTAAATGGGAATACTCTTCAACAAGTGAATAGGTACAATTACCTCGGAACAGTAATAACATCTGATGGGAGATGCCTTGAAGAGATTAGAACAAGAATCGCCATGGCAAAAGTAGCCTTTAGCAAGATGAAAAACATACTGACCAATAAAAAGATGTCAATTGAAACGAGAAAAAGAGTGTTGAGATGCTACATAGAACCTGTACTTTTATATGGATGTGAAGCTTGGACAATGAGCAGCCAGGCTGAAAAATATCTGATGGCTGTAGAAATGTGGTTTCTGAGGAAAATGCAAAGAATACCATGGACAGCCAGAAAGACCAATGAACAAGTCCTTCAAGAAACAAATGAAGATCGTAAACTGATCAGAGACATTAGACGTAGACAGTCACAATTTTTTGGGCATGTTATGAGAAGAAATGATTTGGAGAACTTGGTGACAACTGGTAAGATCGAGGGGAACAGACCAAGGGGAAGACCTAGAAACAAGTATCTGGATGGCTTGGCCTTGTGGCATGGTCGAGACAAAAACACGGAACTGATCCACGACTCTGTTGATCGAGTGAGATGGCAGAACATGACCGCCCACGCTTACCGGCATGGCACATGATGGATGGATGGAATGATAAGGTTATATGCTAAATCTCATCATTTTCCCTCAGTTGGTTACTGAGATATTGAATTTTATATTGGGGCAAGAAAAAAAATAAACACACTATAGCTTGAAAGATAGCGTCAATCGCTGTTAACTTCCGGTCTGTGCTGATTCCATTGTCAAATAAAGTACTAATCCAACCAGGGGACAATACTTGATGCAAGTAGCCTAATGGCAGCACTAAATGAAGTATATATATATATATATATATATATATATATATATATATATATATATATATATATATATATATATATATATATATATATATATCATGATATATATATATCATGCATCACTGCCAAGCAGATAGCACTCTACAAATATACCATGTTACAATACATCTGGATAAGCAGCTAGTCGATCCTGACTTATAATTGCATTATAAACTTAGACTATGTATAACCACCCATATGATGAAAAGTTACCCTTTCATACAGGAGGGCGGGGGAGAGTGTCAGGATCTCCATAGCCTGTAGGTGAAGGACAACTTTCGATAGTAAACACAACGGCAGCAAGGTGTCACCGAGTACAGGCTAGCCACGTCGCAATTGAAACCCATTGGTCATCGTTATATACGGGACGCACGAGTCGTGAGACGGAAAGGTCTGACCAAGAATACCTGTATCGGGTAGACGGGTTTCGGACAGCGAGACAAGCCGGACAGAGAGGGTTATGCTTGTATTCTCTAACTGTTGTGAGATAGCGTGGCTGACTAGTAGGGTGGATTGTGTTTGAGCCTGAGAGAGAGAGAGAGAGAGAGAGAGAGAGAGAGAGAGAGAGAGAGAGAGAGAGAGAGAGAGTCATGTTGTATTAATATAAGATGTGTAATGTATATACTTCGTATTGTGATAATGCAACTATTCACGAATGTACTTAATGTAAATAGTTTACCGTGAATAAAAGGCTTACTTCACGTGGTCGAGTGTGAGAGTTCAATCATTAAAAGTGTATGATTGTTTTACCCCTGTTCTGAGAGAGCGAACCAAATGTCAATATAATTTAAGATCATGACACATAACCAAAGAGGCAAGATGTCCTTTGACATGAGCAATGTTGGTCTCATTAGCTTCCGTGATACGTGGCTCATGTAGGTAAAGAAACCAGCCAAACAGAGACCGCAAGAACACCGCATGACGAACAGAACACAGAAGAAGAACCAACGGCAAATTACACCAATAAAGAACTCCTATAAGCGGACGATCAAGTTCTAATAGCAAAATCAGAATCAAAATTACAAGACCACATTTATAGCCTAAACGAAGTGTGTAAGGAACATAACATGAAAATTAGCACAAGCAAAACAGAAGTAAAGACTATAACCAAAGAAGAAAACAACAACAGAGATTCACCTGGAAGAATACCCCCTGAAATAAGAATAGAGCGTCAAGTACTAGGAAGTATAATATCATCAAATTGCAAATAAGAAGATGAGATTGAAAACAGATGCAATAAGGCAAACCAACTTATTGGACAAATGGCACCAATACTAAAGAACAAACATGTATCAATAGTTACTAAAAAGCACTCTACAACAGTCTTCCTACCATCTCTATGCTACCAATGCCAAACCTGGACAAGGACAGAATAAAGAGAAAAGAAAGATCACAACAATAGAAATGAGATTACTGAGAAGAATACTAAATTTATCATGAAGAGAGAAAATCAAAATGAAGAAATCGGGACTAAAGTGGGGGTTATAGCAGCGCCAGATTTTATTAGAAGGCGGCAAGTCAAATGGTTTGACCATGTAATTAAGTTACCAACTAACAGAATACCACAACAAGCCATAATGTACAGATCAAATGGAAGCAGACAAAAAGGCCGACGACGTAAACAATTGGACACAGGGAATGACACCTGAATTTTATTCTTCACCTCGACATCGCAAGGTACAAGAGGAACAAGATGAGATGGGATTTCAGTTAATTGTGTATAACAGGATATTCCAGTTATAGGGTCAATATGGGAATGCATGTCGTCTTCTGCGTCATAAATCATCATCATCATCAAGTGCCTTACCGCCTGGCGTAGACAATCATACCTCTCTACAAATCGCGATCTCTGACATCATGGATCAATTCGTGTGTTGACTCCCTTCGGTGCAATGATACAAGACTGTCAAAAATCTGTTTCACGTTGCCTTACTCTATCTCTCTTTCCGCAAATCTTTCCGGTTGCCACAATATGTTCCAGTTTTTGTCTTCTCATAACGTGGCCAAAACAACGATGACTGTTTTTTTTCTGATGTTTGTGATAAGTTGTCTTCGCGACTCACTTTTCCTTAAAACATCTTGATTACTAATCCTGAGTACTAATTGTCCAGGACTCGCAGCCGAATGGTAAAACATAAATATCGGGCCTTAAACTGTGACGTGTAAGACAGGTGTGAGCCAGAAGAAAACCAATTGTTGCACTGCCCGATGTGATGTTGTGTGCGGAGTTTGTTCACACGTGTCCAGGCAATCATGACTTCATTAGCACTGGACCCTAAACCTGTCCTGTCATTGCGCTATCGTGGAATCAGTCAAGGTAGGGCGCCTTACAGTAGGCTGGGACTTAATATAAACAGCTGGCATAATAAAGATAGAGGCCGAACTGCCACAAGAGCTGGACGGATCCAGTCAGCACGGTGGTATCGGCGAGGTCACGGATGTCACAGATGCAGAGGACATTGTCAACAGACTTTCACAGACCCTAAAAAAAGAGAGTTCCCCATAAGCTAGTACAAAAGCCAGCTAGGATACTCCACCCAGTGAACGGCTGACTAAACTCTACCAGTGGCAGTCTCTCTACGCTTGACATGGCAAGCTACTGAAAGTAATGATGATAGAAACCTCCAGGGAAGAGAATAAATATCAGAGGTAGAAAACGTAGAAGCAGTGGACCACGGATGAAGAGGTGACACTTGAGAGTCAGTTAACAATTTTTTAGTTTTTTTTTTAGTTTTAGTCGTTGGATCAACATCACGGCACACGGTTTAACCCATAAGTGCTCCGTTTTCCTCCTAACTCAAACCTGAGTTTGGAGAAACTCAGCTCAATGCACGAACTCCGTTGCATCGGCGAGGATCCTGAAATGCTTTTGGGTAGATTTTTAACTCGAAATTTTGCCCGGGCAGCGCCGTTAGGCTACTCTTTTTCGATTTCCAACTGCCAAGGGATTTTTTACGTGCGCAACAATGCACACGGGCGTCCGATCTCACTACCCAGAGACCAGGGGAAATTATTGGATGTCCAGGTGGATCCTTTAAATAAATCCTGGTCCTCACCGGGGCCTGAGCTACCGTATAACAGTAGACGGTACTACCTGGTTTCTGTTAGCGCCGAACGTTGGGCGGCGCTTACCAAACCCGACACCCCACATTGTGCCAACGGCTTCGGGCGGAAGAGCGCAATTGGGAGGGTACAAGCCTTACCCTGGTGCGAGGAAATGCAAGCTAAAGACAAAATTGTCATGGCAGGGCAGACCAGGCCCTAAGCCTTGGTTGGCGACTGGTCTAGGATCGAAGCTCCGACAGGCGGACAGTTAGAGCATTGCTTTGCTGATCCGGCAGCTTCTGCAGCTTGTCTTGTTCCAGATGTAGGGGTGTTACCTTTCCTCTGGAGTGAACTAGGCAGGCCGAGAGAGGGATCATGCTGCATGGGCAACACATGATCTCTATATTTTAGCCCAGGCTTTGTGCTATGGAGAGGCAATAACTCCATCCCTGGTCTTAACTGGTCTCGGAATCAAAGCGAGAGGCAACTGTTACGGGTTATAAGTCCTTGTCAGTTGGCGTAGACATGAGGCGCCACGCGTTGCCTCTGACGGTGGGAGACATCTATAGGTGTCACTGATCAGCTACCGCCCGCCTCAAGCTGGGCAGCCCCCAGCCAATTGGGTGCTGATCCGCCACAGCCTGCCTGCTTCAATGGGTGCTTGGGGCTAGGACAAAATCTGAATCGCAGGCTGTAAAACCATTGCACCAGGTACAAATAAAAAGAAAAATAGAAACCTCAAGCTACGGCTTGCAACCTGGAACGTGAGAACCATGTGTCCAGGATTTTCCACTGACTTGACCAATATTGACGATGTGAGAAAAACGGCTGTGATTGATGCCGAACTCAATCGTCTTAACATTGATATTGCTGGCCTGCAGGAGACTCGCCTCGCTGAGGAAGGGTCACTCAGGGAAAATAACTACACCTTTTTCTGGAAGGGTAAAGGGCAGGCAGAAAAAAGGCAACACGGTGTGGGCTTTGCAGTGAAGAATTCGCTACTGGGAATGATTGAAATTCCAGCAGGAGGAAATGAAAGACTATTATCCCTGCGCTTGGCAACCTCTTGTGGGTTTGCCACCATTATTACTGCATATGCACCGACACTCGATTCCTCTGATGATGTGAAGGATTTGTTCTATGAGGAGTTAGACTCTGTGATCAAGGCAGTTCCAAAATCCGACTACATTTATATGCTCGGTGATTTCAATGCTCGTGTGGGCAAGGACTCGAGTTCATGGCCAGTGTGCCTTGGAAAATACAACATCGTTCGCATGAATGAAAATGGGCAAAGGCTGCTGGAGCATTGCACCAGTAATGACCTATGTATTACAAACTCTTTTTTTTAAAACAAAAGAGATGCATAAGGTCACATGGAAACATCCAAGATCCGGCCATTGGCACCAGCTGGACTTCATCATCACACGGAGACAACATCTGAACCATATATCATTGACTCGTAGTTACCACAGTGCTGACTGTGATACGGATCATTCTTTGGTTGTTGCAAGGGTTAGACTGAGACCAAAGAGAATCTACACAGCTAAACACAAATCTAGCCCCAGGATTAATATTATTAACACTCATGATCCTGAAAAGTGCTTTCAGTTTCAACAGCAACTTGAAGACGCTTTCACTGATACACCAGAAAATTGTACAGTAAATGAAAAGTGGGGTCAAATTAAGGAAACTCTTTGTAAAACTGCCGTAAGGGTTTACGGCACTGTGGATCATAAGAGGCAGGACTGGTTTGCAGCCAACAGCGAGACTCTGCAGCCCTTGATTGATAAGAAGAAGAAAGCTCTCTTAAGAAACAAGGAAAGACCAACGCGTAACACTCTGAGTGAGCTAAGGCAAGCTAGGAAGGATGTGCAAAAGGCTGCCAGGCAGTGTGCAAATGATTATTGGATCAAGTTATGTAAGTCCATTCAAATCGCAAGTGATAAGGGAGACATAAGAAGCATGTATGAAGGAATAAAGAAAGCCTGTGGTCCAGTGATCAAAATAAGTGCACCATTGAAAACCTTGACTGGAGAAGTCATCACTGATAAGAAACAGCAGATGGACAGATGGGTAGAGCACTATTTGGAGCTTTACTCAAGTGAGACCAAACTAGCGGATAATGCCCTCAACGCCATAGAGGCTCTACCAACTCTTGACCACCTGGACACACTTCCCACCATAACAGAAGTTAAGTGTGCTATAAATGAACTTGCATCTGGCAAGGCTCCAGGTAAGGATGGGATTCCAATAGAGGTTATCAGGAGTGGGCAAGACACACTCACTATACAGATCCACCAGCTAATAGAGCTATGCTGGCGTGAAGGACAAGTCCCACAGGATTTCAAAGATTCAAGCATCATAACACTGTTCAAGAACAAGGGCGATCGGAGCGACTGCAACAACTATAGGGGTATCTCACTTCTGTGTATTGTTGGAAAAGTATTTGCCAGAATTGTTCTGCGCAGACTTCAAGTCCTAGGAGATCAAGTCTACCCCGAATCACAGTGTGGCTTTCGACAGAACCGGTCTACCACTGATATGATATTCTCATTGCGACAAATGCAAGAAAAATGCCGTGAACAGAATCAACCACTGTTTATTGCCTTCATCGACCTCACAAAGGCATTTGATTTGGTCAGTCGTGAGGGTCTGTTCAAGGCACTAAAGAAGATTGGCTGTCCACCAACTCTTCTGTCCATTGTGGAATCGTTCCACACAGGCATGAAGGGTATAATCAAGTTTGATGGTGCAACTTCTGAAGAATTTGAAATCAAGAGTGGAGTTAAGCAAGGTTGTGTACTAGCTCCCACCCTCTTTGGAATATACTTTTCACTTCTACTGAAATATGCATTTCGTGATCAGGATGGTGGTATATACATTCACTCACGCTCAGATGGCGGCCTCTACAATGCTCAGAGATTGAAGGCTAAGACCAAAATTAGGAGGGTACTGATCAGAGAGTTGCTTTTTGCAGATGATGCTGCAGTTACGACCCACTCTGAGGAAGAATTGCAATGTCTACTATCTGCATTCTCCAATGCTTGTTCTGAATTTGGTTTAACAATTAGCAAAAAGAAGACACAGATTATGTCACAAGGTGCACATGGGGTACCATCAATCTTTATTGACGACGCCGAACTAGAGATAGTAGACCATTTTACATATCTAGGATCAGTGGTAAATAGCAAATTATCCCTAGATCAGGAAATCAACATCCGGATTGGTAAGGCAGCAACAACAATGAACAGGTTAAGAAAAAGAGTCTGGGAGAACAGGAAGCTTACTGCCAAAACAAAAGTCCTTGTCTATCAAGCCTGTGTCCTTAGTACTCTTCTCTATGGCAGTGAAACCTGGACAACTTACTCACACCAAGAGAACAATTTAAACAGCTTTCATATGCGGTGTCTGCGAAGAATTCTTGGTATTAAGTGGTAAGACAAAATCACAAATACTGAAGTATTGGAAAGATCAGGTTGTGTGGCAGTTTATTTCATGCTCAGTCTTCGTAGACTTAGATGGATAGGACATCTTAGGAGGATGGATGATGGTAGAATACCAAAGGATATCTTTTTTGGTGAATTACAGATGGGTAAGAGATCTCAGGGTCGGCCTCTACTACGATACAAAGATGTGTGTAAGCGGGACATGATTGATATAGGCATTGATAATGCACATTGGGAGCAAGTCGCCGCTGAACGTGTTGCATGGAGGGCAAATATCAGAAATGGAATAAAGTCAAAGGAGAAAATTATTGCAGAAAAGTCACACACCAAGCGTGTGAGACGTAAGATGGTGCATGATGGTGGAAATGACCACGTGTTCACATGCACCCACTGTGAACGGACATTTACTGCGCAAATTGGCCTTATCAGTCACACTCGCTACCGCCATAGTTAAAAGTTATTATGCCTTTTTAAAGCACAAACTATCGTCTGTCAAGACGGCAAGGTGCCAATGGTGGTTGGTTGGTCCTCACCGGGGCCTGAACCCGGGACCTCCAGCACTCGAGGCGGACACCATACCTCAAGACCACTCAGCCCTCTAACAATATTTAGTTAACAATATAAGTAACTTATAGACGCCAGCTGTTACCCTGTTTTCTCGCGAGAGTATCAGATAAACGGGAACTAACGGTATTAACATTTTGTAGATTGTTGTCAGTTGTTGATGTTCTCATTGTGGAATGGAGTCGGTGTTGACGCGTTGTTTGTTCTGAGTCACATCTGTTAGACAGCCTCCCAGCCCGTGTTATCTGCCAGGTCATCAGTGGAACCATACAGCGGATATTTGGAGACATGCCAAACAAGCCTGGCATCCCCTGTGTGAATGTGAACAATAATATGTTCCCACGCCTGTAATAGCCACCGTTCGTCTGATAACCTAGATGTTTCCACTTCCATCTGTAGCCGAGCAAGGATAGTTTGCAACACCAGGAGGAGTTCAAGAACACTCTCAGAATACCACGCTTAGTCCGGATGTGTGTTTATAACACCAGTGGGAGTTCAAGGCCAGTCCCAGAATGCCACGAATTACGAGAAGAGGCACATTCTAAGAAATAATGAAGCACAAGATTGGAGATGTAACTTTCAGATAAAAACCTTACAGCCAGGAAAACAGTTGTACAAGACTGTTGTCTTGACGGGCTATAAATTTGGTTGTTGTAGTCTGTGTTTCTGTAGAAACTGGCTTCTTTCTCTACACTAACTATGTCACGGGAGGTAGGACCTTTGCTGTTGTGTCTGCTTGCGACTGTGGCCATTCTCAGTCATGGTAAGCTGATGTAGATCTCCTGAGTTCAACTATGGCAATAAGATGTGTATACACCTGGTTGTACAATCAGATATGTACGCACCTGGATGTACAATCAAATGTGTACATACCTCGATGTACAGTAAGATGTGTATATACCTCGATGTACAGTAAGATGTGCATACACCTGGGTGTACAGTCAGACGTGTATACACCTGGGTGTACAATCAGATGTGTACATGCCTGGGTGTACAGTCAGATGTGTACATACCTCGATATACAGTCAGATGTGTGCACACCTCGATGACAGTCAGATGTGTTTACACCTGCCAATGTAGAAGTCTGTCTTTTTGTCACATGTAGAAGTCTGTCACATGTCGCATGTAGACGTCTATCTTCTTGTTGCATGTAGAAGTCTGTCTTCAAGTCGTATGTTGAGGTCTGGCTTTATGTCGCATGTCGAAATCGTCTTCATGTTATATGTAGCAGCCTGACTTCATGTTATATGTAGCAGCCTGACTTCATGTTATATGTAGCAGCCTGACTTCATGTTATATGTAGCAGCCTGACTTCATGTCGCATGTACTATTCTGTCTTCATGACGCATGTACCATTCTGTCTTCATGTTATATGTAGCAGTCTGTCTTCATGTTATATGTAGCAGTCTGTCTTCATGTTATATGTAGCAGTCTGTCTTCATGTTGCATGTAGAAGTCTGCCTTCATGCCCCATGTACCATTCTGTCTTCATGTTATATGTAGCAGTCTGTCTTCATGTTATATGTACCAGTCTGTCTTCATGTTATATGTAGCAGTCTGTCTTCATGTTATATGTAGCAGTCTGTCTTCATGTTATATGTAGCAGTCTGTCTTCATGTTATATGTAGCAGTCTGTCTTCATGTTATATGTAGCAGTCTGTCTTCATGTTATATGTAGCAATCTGTCTTCATTTTGCATGTCAAAGTTTGTCTTCAAGTCATATGTCGAAGTCTGTCTTCAAGTCATATGTAGAAGTCTGAATTCAAGTCGCATGTAGAAGTATGTCTTCATGTTATATATAACAATCTGACTTTATGTCACAAGTAGTAGACTGCATTTATGTCACAGTTTGTGGTTACCTGTCTTCATGTCACAGTTAGTAGTTGCCTGTCTTCTTGGCACATGTAATATATTGTCTTCTTGTCACATGTATTATATTGTCTTCATGTCGCATGTAATATATTGTCTTCATTTCACATGTTCATGCCACATTTAATATATTGTCTTCATGTCACATGTAGTATATTGTCTTCAGGTCGACAAGTCTGTCCCCATGTCACATGTAATAGTATGTGTTCATTCCGCATGTAATTATCTTAATGTCACAGTAATTTGTCTTCATGTCACATGTAGTAGTCTGTCTTTATGTCACTTGTAGTAGTCTTTTTTCATGTCAGATGTAGAAGCCTGTATGTATGTCTTACTTTGTAGTCTGTCTTCATGTCATATTTAATAGGTGTTATGATCAATGAAGAAATCTTACTTTATGCCAAATTTAAACATATGTCTCTAGGTCACATTAAAAAGTAGAAGTATGTGGTTATATCACTTGTAGAAGTGTGTGTTTATATCACATGTAGAAGTATGTGGTTAAAACGCATATAGAAGTGTGTGTTTATATCACATGTAGAAGTGTTTGTTTATATCACATGTAGAAGTGTGTTTATATCACATGTAGAAGTCTATGTTTATATCACATGTACAAGTCTATGTTTATATCACATGTAGAAGTGTGTGTTTATATCATATGTAGAAGTGTGTATTTTTATCACATGTAGAAGTGTGTGTTTATATCACATGTAGAAGTTTGTTTATATCACATGTAGAAGTCTATGTTTATATTACATGTAAAAGTCTATGTTTAAATCACATGAAGAAGTGTGTTTATATCACATGTAGAAGTCTATGTTTATATCACTTGTAGAAGTCTGTGTTTATATCACATGGAGAAGTGTGTGTTTATATCACTTGTAGAAGTCTGTGTTTATATCACATGGAGAAGTGTGTGTTTATATCACTTGTAGAAGTCTGTGTTTATATCACAAGTAGAAGATTTACCCCATATACACAATCTCAAGATTCCGTAAATTTCCAGAAGTGTAGATGGAGTATACAGTTCACAACTTATTGATGTCCATGTTGCAGGTCTGCATCTGACCATTGACAGGACCCCAGAGAGCATCTTCTGTGCACAGATGAAATGTGTAGCTGATAGAAAGGATGGAAATGACAGCATCCTGTCTATTGTTGGCTTGAGGTTGTTTAAGGTGGCACTAGACAACAAACGTTTCAGACTGGCTTCTGTGTCCGTGTTTGACCACAGTCCGCACCTGGAACTCCTTAGAAGCAATTTTGTAAACCTGACAGGAAACATCAGTCGTTACCATGGAGAATTGATGCTGGGGTTTCGAGACGAGTCCGACTGTCTGTATGGGTCGTTTCTGTGTGAGCTCAACTTTGTCAACGTGAGCGGTCAGCCGGACGTGTTGACCAAACAAACAGCTCCTGAAGAAGAAAATCTAAGTGAGCATGTGTGTGTTTCTTTGATCATCATCACCTTGGTACTCGTTATCTTTATCATTGAAATATCAATTACCGGGGCAGTCTTCCGGACATGAAAACAGTATAGACCCTACATTCTCAGAAATATTTTAGGCAGTCACATACATATATGACATAAGCTATAGTAGACATCCACATACATATATGACATAAGCTGTAGTAGACATCCATATACATATATGACATAAGCTGTAGTAGACATCCATATACATATATGACATAAGCTATTGTAGACATACACATAAATAAATTAGATAAGTTATTGTAGACATACACAAACATACTTGATATTAGCTATAGTAGACATACACGTACATAAATGAGATAAGCTATAATAGACATACACACTGAGAGATGTATGCTGTTTGTCCATGAAGAATGATGATGACCATTCATTTCATCCAGTGGGGATGAAAGTTTCGAGCCCTGAGTTCTAATATGGCCTATTTTGGCCCGAAATGTTCTTGGGCAATGTGGGCTAAGAATGCTCGATCTTCCAGGAAGAGGATCACCTGCGGTGGGTTTTGATTTTGCCCAGCTTTTTTTTTTCTTCATATCTCTTGCAGTCCTGTTTGTTTCTTAGGTGACTACAACCTTGCGTGATGATGTAAGCTACAAACTTTGGTCTTTGTCAACAGTCTTAAATATATCGTGATCTATTCCAAACGCTTTTAGTGAGACCTTTAAAGCAGGGGTGGCCAACACGAGACGCGCGAGCCGCATTCGGCCCGCCGCACGTCATGTTGTGGCCCGCGGAGTAGGAAGCGATGATGTGGTCGAGGCTGTAGCACGCTTGCTTGTTTACTTTAATTAACAAAACAAAAACAAAATTAGGTGCGTGGCCCGGCAGATAATATTTCTGAAATTTGGCCCGCCTGCTGAAAAGGTTGGCCACCCCTGCTTTAAAGTGTGTGTTTTTTTTTTAAGCGTTTGCCCTAGCCCCCTCACCGCAAAAAAATTCGTTCAAGAGCCTGTGATCTATTTGGAATCTTGTCATGCCATTTAATCTTCAATAGCTTCCACAGGTGAATACAACCTTGCGTAATTGTGGCAGACTGTGTGAAAGTGGATTAATTTAAATGAAATTGTGTTAAGAATGACTTACACAATTAATTGCATTTAAGTGAGGAAGAGTTGCGCAATTTGTCGACCACACTCTCTCTCTCCTGAGTCCATCTGAATCCAGTGGCAGGACAAGTCACGACAACTAGAGACGAATAAAGGTGCTCATTACGTTCCACAACGCTTCGCAGGTAAGTGCAGTCTTGCCCGTTGAATCATCACTGATTTCTTCTGCGGAGTCTGCCGAATCCTGTACCGGGCTGACATGAGGACAGTTCTTGTAACTTCCACAAATGTCCTGGTAATATCAAAGTCCCTCTTGCTGTCTATATTCCCCTTTTGATATCTCTTTTTGTTCATCTGTTTACGTCTTTCCCGTGAGAGGTGCTCTATTCGTCCATCAAGTATGTTTATTCGCATTATCTGTCATTCCCATCAGAGTTGTATTCGTCATTCAAGTGTGCTGATCTTGCATGTGATTTCGCTTGTAGGACAGAAGGACCATGTCTCCAGTCCTGTTCAGGCATGGTCAGTAAGAGTCCATCCAAAACCTGATGGGCGTCATTGTTTTCATCAATGACGAATAATACAGGCGTCGTAAGACATGCTTGTGGCATCCCTGTTCTGACTACACACGGATACATTAGCCTTTCCACAGAGAGAACTCTGCACACTCATGTCTCTGTATGTTGCCTTTGTTCATTGAATGATCTTCTGTGGTAGACCACAGTGTCTCATCAACTTTCACAGGGATTCTCTACCAATGCTTTCCAACGCCCCTTCGTTGTCCAGTATTTATCTCCTGTCTTACATCCTCCATTGGAGTAATGGCATTTGTATAGCACGGACTCCAGCCGTCCTATCTTGTCTCTTGCAGCATATCCCCTTACACCCAACCCACGCTATCCCCATATAGTTAAAATCTGTGTCTATTTCCCCTCTCCGCGTGTCTTAGGTTCCCCCATGTATCGCTGGCCTTAACTGGTGCAGTGAAAGATTTGTCCAGACATATTAGTGTGCCCCAGGACACGATGACTGGTATCTTAACACAGGACACATTTGTAATACAACACGAATATTAACTTGTACATCATACATCTGCCACAAGGCAGGAACACATCCATCTCAACACATCACACACTTGTCACAAGACATGAACATATCAGTGTCAACAACATCACACACTTGTCAGAAGATAGGAAAAATTCCATCTCAACACATCACACACTTGTCACAATATACAAACACTTGCATCACACCACATCACACAATGCCATAAGATACAAACACTTACATCGCAGCACATCACAGAGTTATCACGAGTGATGCAGTTAGTTACTCAGTATGATACGCATGTGTCCCCGCTCATCCTGGTATCTGGTTGTCTTCTGCAATGATTAAAAAACGATTCCGTAATCCCGTTTATCCACGTAAGCAAACGCAGCTGCGCGAGAGTCGGTAGCGATTCTCGCCGCTCCCGTTACTTACGGGATATGTGAGCCGGCCGATCAGAATGCAATGGCAAACTACTGAGCGTAATCTTGTCAAGAAATCAACAACAACGGTAAAATGCTAGTGTTGACAGCGATGTCCTGTAATAGGATATGCGAAAAACAAAACAAACAAAAAATCCCTATGATTATAGGACTTATATGTGACTTGAACTTTTTGTTCGACAGAGACCATTCTCCTGTCAAAGATGGTTGCAAAAATACAGTCACATTCATTGGATGTTGACAACGAGTTGACTCAGGTCAAGAACCAGACTTCCATGATTGAGTCTAAAATTGACAATCTTCTAAAGCAGCAGTTTAAACAGGAGAACCTACATGACTCGTCCGATGACATCCCTCAATTGGTATGATTGTGTTGCAATACTGAATATCATTACAATGATTTCAGATACCAAGATGTTTATCTAGGCAATACAACAATTACAGTCAGTAAGTGTTATGTCTTCCTGACTGTTTTGTTACCCTGCACCTAGTACGTGTCATGGATTACTGACTGTCTTGTTACCCTGCACCCAGTACGTGTCATGGATTACTGACTGTCTTGTTTCCCTGCACCCAGTACGTGTCATGTCTTCCTGACTGTCTTGTTACCCTGCACCCAGTACGTGTCATGGATTACTGACTGTCTTATTACCCTGCACCCAGTACGTGTCATGGATTACTGACTGTCTTGTTACCCTGCACCCAGTACGTGTCATGTCTTCCTGTCTTGTTACCCAGTACCTGTCATGTCTTCCTGACTGTCTTGTTACCACGCACCCATTACGTGTCATATCTTCCAGTCTTGTTACCACGCACCCATTACGTGTCATATCTTCCAGTCTTGTTACCACGCACCCAGAAAGTGTCATGGTTTGAACAGAGATGTTGTACTTGAAGCCTGTATCCCCCATGTACTGTGTTGTTTCACAAACAATGGGAAATAAACTTTAGTTGTCAAAGTGAAGACACTAATGATGTGTGTGCCTATAAATTTACCCCCCCCCCCCAACCCCACGACTGATGTATCATCACTAACACTTACACTCATCTACAGTACAAGTGCTATAGAGGGATGCCCAGGTCAAATGCCAGGGAGACTATCTTACTGTGGGACAGCTTAGAGGCGCTGTGTGACACACAGACTGACGGCGGAGGCTGGATTATCATACAGGTTGTATATAATACAAAATACGATGATTATGATAAAATATCGTTAACTGTGAGCAGATAATTCTGGGCATTCCATAACCTCTCTGATAAAAATCCAAGTCAGGTCTCAGTTGTGACAGGCAGCCAAGTGTAGGTTGTGTGTGTGACTGTATGGAGCGGTGACAGCAGTTTGTGTCGCACGACTACTAACGTTGGGCAACTGTAGCTGTAGCGACTTATTTATCCTAGGTTCTACGCCTACAGTTCAGTTCACGTGCTTTAGTCTTTCCTCTTGAGCCATGGCTCTCCATGTCTAGCGGTTCGCTGCTACCTGTTGTAGATCCTGGATGTTCACTTGGCCATTGAATGAGCCTTCTCTGATGATGGTTCTACGCAGGGTCTCTCTTGGTCTTCCCCGTTTTCTTTTCCCTACTGGTGACCAACAGTTGGGGAGTCTTGTCTTGTCCATTCTGAGTACATGATGGACAAGACATGACTCCCCAACCAAGCCCTCTTCCCGGTTCACGTGCCACACCTACTTTATTCTGATCTTTATTGATTGTGGCGTGGCCTGTTCTCAGAAGATTGGACTATTGCTTATTTTCTCTATTAGTTTCATTTTTGGCAGTAAGACTTTCATTTCTCTCCATGTTTGAAAAGTAAGCGTGTTGTTTGCGATGTTACCCACCTGCTCAGCCATTCTTCTCTGTATTTGTTTCTCAGGATCTATTGGAATGTTTGTAGTGCTGTGCTTGATGGACACCGAAGAAGTAATGATCCTCTTTTAGAAAGTGCATCGCTTGTTTCATGTCCTGGAACTCCGACGTGACCCGGGAGCCTTGTGGGGGGGGGGGGGGGGGGAGACGACGACTGTTCTCTAAGAAATGAAGCTCTGACCTTCAGTATCTAGACGCATTCTACAGAAATATCAATTGATGAAAACTGCACTACTGCTCAAACGAGAGCGAAACTCGAGTATAGTGCTTCCATATTGACGTGGATAGGCCTTAGGTTCATACCGGAATATGATCAGCGTTGCCAGTAGTGGGTTGTGCTCAATATTTAAATATCAAATCCCGAAACAACAAAAGACAATACTATTAAAAAATCTTATAGAGTCACCCACACGCACGTGTCATCAAATTATATGTGGGGTATACTCACTAGATGTTTTGATAGTCTTTAATACGAACGAAAGAACGAACGAACGAACGAACGAACGAACGAACAAGCAAACAATCTTTATTTTCAAAGAGTTAAGAATTGGGCACGCAAACCCGTCTGACATTCTGCCTTTTTTTTCTATTTCCTCTCATACATTCTTTCATTCAACATCACTTATGAAGCTAATCTTTGACAACAAAAGAACAATAAGCATTAAAACGCATGAAAAATAATCAATAATACATGACTCACTGAGGCAATTTTTAACATGGGCATTATAAATACCTCAGGAATGTGTAACGTGCCATACATATGGGAATGTTTATTGGCTAGTTGTCGATTGAAATAATTTATCATTAATACTTTTTTTAGTACCGTGGTGGTGGCTTAAGGAAGGTTGTAGCTTACTCAGCGGCAAAACGTGTTGTCAACAGAGAAGCTTGCAGTTCCTCCGTCGTTCTTCTTCAAGTCACACTATCCAGTCGCCGTAAGAAAGTTTAGTTCATTTCGTCAGAGTATTCACCACTAACGGGTGGTTTGCGAGCTATGGCAAGTTTGACAAGGGCCCACCCTCAAGTTACTGTTGCTACGTAAGGCTGCAAGGTTACAACACGATGTTGATGCTGGCAGTAAATGGTTCAGGTTCTCGGAGTTGCACAAACACTCTGAAACAGTCAAACCAAAAACGTCTGGTAAGTGGTCGCCTGGGATGAAATCACATGTGCCTATCCTAGCATGCACTACCTGCATCTTCATCCAGTAATCTAGACTCTCGCTATAGGAGCAGTCCTAAAGGTATCTGTACTGATCAAATGGTAATAGTAAAATGAATGAATCTTACATCTAACCAACCAGAACTGACGCTCCTTCCTAAGTGTTCAAGAGACACAATGATGCATTATATAGCAATGAGAATACTGTTAATATGAATACATGAGTATGCCGCTGAGCTGATAATTCATTCATTCATTCATTCATTCATTCATTCATTCATGCATTCATTCATTCATTCATTCATTCATTTATTCAGTAGCATGTCCTTTGCAGAACTTCGCTCCCTTAACAACCTTCTAGAAAACTTCTCGATCACAGGCAAGATGTCCCGTGTCCGATACATCCATCTAGAGATCATCCGCCACATCCTGCACCATCTTCTCTTTGGCCTTCCTCTTCCTCTCTTCTCAAGCATATAACCCTCCATTATTGTTCTTGATTAATAAGTGTCCAGCTCTCACAGACGTATGTTGCAATGGGAAAGATGCTTTCTCTTAAAAATCTAATTTTTGTGGCTCTATCTGTCCCACTCCATAATTTATTCAGTTGTTTTAGTCTTTGAAGAGCAACTGATAGTCGTCGTTTAATTTCTTTCATTGTGTCGCCAATGTTGGTAATCAATGACCCAAGATATTAAAAATTTTCCACCACCTCCAATCTTTCCTTATTAACATATATGTCTTTCTTCATTAGTAGTTTTATCTGTATGCATTAAGCATATTATCTTATCATATTATGCATTATCTTTGTTTTTGCTATGTTAAGATATAAGTTGTGATTTTCACTATTTCTTTGGGTTGAGGTTATTAGGTATTCTATACCGTTCTGTGATGTGGATAGTAATACTGTATCATCAGCATATCGAATCTCTGGTATTTCATGACCACCGATATTTAGGGCATCATCTTGCTCCCTGGTTTTATCATCTCTGACATTTCTCATTATATTTTCGACGTACAGGTTAAACAAACAGGGTGACAGCACACAGCACTGACGGACTTCTTGCTTGTTGTCAAACCAATATGATTTCTCGCCATCAATTCTAACGGCTGCTTGTTGATCTTGATAGAGCTGATAATACATACTAATATTCACGAACGCAGCAAGACATATTGTAGAGCAATGGAATTATAATATTCAAGAGACAATGATTACGCTGCGACGCAGTGACATACCGACAATCAAGAAATTACGATATAATCAAGCAATCCGTATAACACAAATGTGCCGTGGCACAATAATAATCAAGAATGCACTTGCCTATACTGAATGACAGTAAACTATATATCATCAAGATATGGGAATAGTAGAACAAAGTTAAACATTAGGCCTTCCTTTGGCTGTGAAGTTGATTTACCGGACACGCGAAGTGCGTGGTGATTCTATACTAGCGATTTCAGACAACTCCAAACAAAGACTAAATCACTCCTAGAAATCAACATCCGCTGAACCAGAATCCCAGTATTACACATCTCTATTTGTTACTAGACTCGCTTAATCTTTACCGCTGGCTATCCTTCCTCCTGATCGAGCTTTCTAACCATGTCTGATTGAAACTATCTGACCGAAACAGTTTAAGAGGTAATAATAATATTAATCAGGCCTGAACTACAGAACTTGCTGAATATATTAAATGAATTCCCGCCTGATGAGAAACTAAATGTATTATGAACACTACTCTGTATTTGCCCTCATGGCTATGAGAATATTATGTTTCGCCCAACGTTAATCCCCATCTTGAGTAGTATATCAACGAGGTTTGCCCCCCCCCCCCATTTAGGGAGCAAAGAGAGGGAGCTCCCTGAGTATCTCCTTATATAGCACTATGTGACGTCATCCGGCTCCCTCCAAAATCGGCTCCGTATTGAGAATGCGGAGCCAAAGGTATATAACTCATGAATAACCACTCGACTGGCATTTTAGCAATATTACATCCCTTTAATTATCGTAAAAAAGCCGACCGGAGGTGTGTGTATGTGTGTGTGTGTGTGTGTGTGTGTGTGTGTGTGTGTGTGTGTGCGTGTGAGGGGCGGGGTAGGCCAACGTGGAAGCGCAAGGGTGGGGCGTGGGGTACCGTCACATGGGGTCGCACCTTAAAAAAGTAAAGATGGACGTTATTATTGGATTATAGTTGGTATGGCTTAGTGACATTTGTTGTTAAGGGGCGGATAGAGGTTATTAGTGGTCTGTAGATTGTCTTAGTGGTATAAACACTATCATCATAGGGTTACAAATGAAAATCTTAACAAAAGTAAAGATGGCCGTTATTATTGGTTATAGTGGGTATGGTTTAGTGAAATTCGTTGTTAAGTGTTGGATAGCGGTTATTAGTGATCTGTCGAGGGTCGTAATGGTATAAAGACTATCATCATACGGGTTAAAAATGAAAATCTTAAAAAGTACAAATGGCCTGTCTTACTGGTTGTAGTGGGTATGGCTTACTAAATTCGTTGGTAAGGGTGGTTGAGTGGAGGAAAATTTAGTTACGTGCTTTTGATCATTGTAATGGGGTAGGCGAGTGGCGGAGGGGCTAGACAAATACTTTCGTTCAATGTTAAGCGATGTGGTTGTTGAGTGATGGAGTGGTTAAATAAATGTTTCTATCCGTAGTTAAGGGATAAGTCAGTGGCGGGTGAGGTAAATACTTCAGATCAGTGTTAAGGTGTGAGCAAGTGGTGTTGTGGCTAGATAATTACGCCAGTCCTTATTAAGAGATGAGGAACTTTTTGATAAAGGCTCCCATTCAATGTTAAAGAGTGGGTGAAAGGAGGAAAGGTTAGACAAGTGCTCTCGATCATTGTTAAGGGGTGAGTGAGTGGCGAATTGGCTAGATAAATACGCCCGTTTAGTGCTAAAGGATGTGGTGGTCAAGTGTTTCCATTAGATGATAATTCGTGGGTGAGTGGTGGAAAGGCTAGATAAGTGATACCAATGGTCGGCGTTGTAGAGGGGATGATACAGTGGTCGCTGTGGCTGAGTGTATGACCCAGTGGTCGGCGTGGCTGAGTTCATGTCTCATTTGTAGCATTGCAGTGAGTATCAATTGTATATTATGTATGGTTCGCTCTCTCTCTCTCTCAATCTCTCTCTCTCTCTCTCTCTCTCTCTCTCTCTCTCTCTCTCAATCTATCTTTTTTGCTCTTGTGTGGCACTGGGGTGATACCAGTACTTGTCTGACTATTGACTGTGTGTATGTGTGTGTCGGATATGGGTTTGATTGATGGCTCAACCCCACAGAGATAAATGATGAAAAATCATTTTTCCCCATGTGATCCTGCCCGTTTAATTAATTTTGTTGTCCTGACTCAATTGTTGAGACCAGAAATAGAGTTTTAGAGAACCAAGGAATACCTTTAGGAAATACTGAAAAAGTTGTACTCCCTTTTATACCCAATTTATTCCCTATGTGGTTCCTTGCCTCTCCTCTACCAACTAATTAATTCTATCTAGGGTAATTTAAAACAATTTGATTATGACAAGTAAAATACAATCAATACATGACATGACCTTATTTTTCTTTGTTGATTTAATACACATAAATATGGATTTTGTAAAGTGCATTCAAAATTACAATTTCCTGTCATAGAAATAAGGACATATACATATACATTAAATATTACAGACTTGATGTGCCCATGATCAGGTAGATAATTAACCGTTTAGATTTTTCGCAGTGGCCTGTAAAGCTAATCTTTTACTGGTCTGGATGATCTGAAAAAAAGAACTGTCTCCAATCAGGATTCTCCACTTCCAGCTTTGGGAATCACTCTGGCTATCATCAATTGTAGTATTATTTATTGTTCCTGGGTGTAGTAGAACATAAGTTGGCTCTTGTTTTCCTTTGTCTTGGCAGGTACTTATTTTAAATAAAGATTACCTCTCCTATGAGACAAATGGAATGGTTGCAGGTAGATAAGGTTCGACGCTACTCTGTCAAGGGCATCACTCAACCATGTGCTCACTCAACAGGTGCTGCCTTCAAACTTCACCAAGTCAGGTCTGGATTGACATGAATAAGACCACTACCTGAAATTCCATCAATCACATAATTCGAATAATATCAGAAATATGACATTAGGATTTACATGTAAAAGCCTAAGAACATAACCAGGGAAAACAATACAATGGATCCTGTTCTTTAGAGAAAATAACATAGAAGAAAGATAGTCATGGTGTTTTCATGTAGTTATCACCAACACAGTTGTTTGCTCTCAATCCAATCTTCCACTATCAAATGTTCAAGGTTTACTAGCAGATGTGCAGTTTCATCATCACCTATGCCTGTCCTCAGGTTTCTAGAAGTAATACCTTGAGTGATTGGGAATTTAGCAATTATGTTGACCATTCTCTTCTGTATCTAGTTTTGTTCTCTACTTCATCTTTTTCTATTCAAGAAAAAGGTCTTATACATTAAGAGCTTTTAAAAGTCAGGTCCCATTTCCATGAGTATTTGCTTATCAACAAGATAAGTACATTTGGTATTATTCTTGTATAGCCTTCAGGTGTATTCTTCTTCATTAAATGCTTCAAGTGAGAAGATTTCTTCCATTCTCATGGATGTAACATTGATTATTATCATCAACATCATCATGGTTTTTATAATAATTGTAATTAAAATCCTTATCATTATTTTCATAATTATTACATTGTTATTACAATCATCATCATTATTATCATGTTTATGACATTAGAAATCATTACATTATTCTAACATTATCATCATAATCATGGTTATATCATTTTCATTAAATTACAGTCATCCTCATCATCTTTGAAATTCATTCTTATCATTACAACAGACCATATGTGTTAACATGACTACAAAGTGGGATTTTGCTTAAATTACACACACAGATGCTGGTGCTATGCGTAATGTATGACATGGCTTGTGTCATGCTTAGCGCACAAAACTAGATGATAGAGATATGAATGATACTTTATACAAAGTGGTGTTATGCGCCGGAGTGTACTAAATTAGTTTTTAGTTTATGGGGTACACGGAAGCATTTCTCTAGTGATAGGCATGGCATTCCACATCAAAGTTGCTGGCTATCATTAGATTGACTGTTGGCTTATACTCCCTCTTTCTCACTCAGCATGTAACTTCACTCACTCACTCAACTCTGACATCATTCATATGTATGGCTGATAAATTCACTCAGTCCACAGACACATTCATATGGGTATGGGTGATCATATAGGAATCCTTCATCACACATTCTTCATACTGTCATGTAAAGTGGGTACTTATGTGATTTCCAAATGACAACATAACATGTTTACACCATATGGCATCACAATGAGGTCTCACCCATTCATCAGACACAATCATATCTATATGGATGACAATCATGCATATGTAGGTGCTTTACACAGAATACATTCACAGATTCACCCAGAAGGACATTACAAGGGCATCTCATCCTTCAACCTAACTTGTAGTCATGCATGCTGGTGGATTTTATGAAATGATACATTCACATCTGTTTAACAATGATGAACTCACACATGAATCCTCACAGACATGTTATCAACAATGTCATAGTGATCATTGTGATCATTAGACACACTTAGGCAATTCATCCAGGATTTAGCAACATGGAGTCCAGGAGTTATCACATGTTTCTCATGAAATACATACAATTTAGGTGATATATCAAATTCATATTCAGGCATTATGAATTAAAATACTTCTTGCATGGCGGTTGGTTACGAACTATTATGAGGCACAAATATTATTATTGCCCATGGTTAACAGCCATGTTTATATATTTGCCTTACCCCAAGTGGCTGTACCATCACACAAATTATGAGACCTGTAGAGCTCTGGCTGGTTCTCATGTGCTCATGAATTAAAAGAAACTATTTGGTTGTCCATGTGCTCATGTAAAAAAATAAATTTACTGACTAATGTGCTCTATCTACTTGACTATACACATTCCACTAAATTCTCTATTAGTGCTGGCACATGTAAACTAGTTTTTAATCTTACCAGTGGGCCATATACTTTATGTCCTTACCACTGTACTAAGAATTCTGAAGTTCCTTAAGTCACTCTAATTCATTGTAGATTCAGTTTCATGCTTAAGAAATAAAATGTATAACATGTGTCTAATGTTTTATACATTAACTAAGTTGCTTAGCTGGGAGAAAATAAACACTGTATTCTTCTCCTCTTGTACAGTTTATCTTGTGACTATAACTGAGTATAATATTATTTAGTTTGTACTATTCTTTAAGAACTCACCATTCCAAATCATTGTAGATTGAGTTGCTTAAGAATTAAATGTACAACTTGGATTAATGATTTTTATACATTAAGTCAGGTGTTTACTAATGGGAGAAAATAACATTCAATAAGGGTATTCTTAATTAATAGTTTATCTATAAACTATAACAATTAAATTAACTTCTTAATTCACCACACGTGTTCACCCGAGTCTACTTACCAACTCTCTTCTGGGAAAATAGGCTCACAACTAACTACAATTTAACTGAATTAAATGTGGTGTTTACCTTATTTATCAGAATGACCTCAACATGTCGACACGTTTCATGATCTGAATGAGATGCAATTTCTCACAGCGATTTCGTAGGCTGAGGATGTTCTTTTCTAATGAATTTTGAAACTCTCTCACTCCTTCCGCTGCTTCAGTTCTTATGTCTCATGCTGGCTGATGTACAAACAGGCCATGTCGCTCTGCGCGCTGCTATTTATACGGTCCTTTCCGAGTTAATGTTTTTCATTCCCAACGGGTATATTAAATCTTGGATCGTACCATTATGGAACAAATAAATCCGTTGCGGTGAACGCCGATTTTTGTCGTCCTGGAAATATTTAATCGTGATGTTACGTTTGTGAAAATCTAATATATCACATGGCTCCCCTCTCAGACTGTTGTTCGCCTGAAGAACAGTAGCTTTGAGCAAGCGTAACAAGCTTATATTTCCTCTAATCCTTTCTTGTCCTTTGATTCTTGTACAGAATCTTCAATAGGATGTCTGCTGAGAAAGTCTGCTCCTACATTCATCTTTCCTGGAACATATTCAACTTGGAATGAATACGGTTGTAGAAGTAACGACCATCTCATTAGTCGAGCGTTTAAGTTTCTGGATGCTGCCAGGAACGTGAGAGGTTGATGATCGCACTGTATTGTGAAGTGTTTCCCATACAGGTACGCCTGAAACTTCTCTACTGCCCAGACTAAAGCTAAACATTCCTTTTCAATGGTAGAATAATTGCGTTCGGCTGAATTCAATTTTCTACTGGCATAGGCAACTGGAAAGAGCATTGATTTATCCTCATCCATTCCTTGTAATAAGGTGGCACCAATTCCTATGTTGCTTGCATCCGTCCTAAGTATCCATGGACGTGTTAGATCTGGTAGATGAAGAACTGGTTTTGCTGTTAAAGCTTTCTTTAACTCCGCGTACGCTTTCTCGCAGTCAGCAGACCAAACAACCTTTTCTGGTTCCCCTTTCCGAGTGAGATTTGTCAACGGAGATGCGAGGGAATTGAAGTTTGGGATGTATCTTTGGTAAAATCCACAGAGAGATACAAAAGATCGAACATCCTTTTTGGTTCTGGGTCGCGGTGCATTTCTTAGTTTCTCCACATTACCATCATGAGGTTGCATTTTTCCTTGAGATATTGTGTGTCCCAAAAAGTCTAATTGCCTGAACCCAATCTGGCACTTCTTTGGTCTTGCAGTCAACCCCACTTCTTTCAGGCGGTTGAACAGTATCTTCAATGTCTCAAGATGTTCCTCGAATGTTTCTGTAGCAATCAGGATGTCATCCATGAAGTTGCTAAGACGTGGATTTTCCAATGGTCCTAAAAGTTTCCTCATCATGCGAGTGAAGACACTAGGTGCATTGCTTAATCCGAAAGGAAGAACGTTAAATTCATAGTGTCCATCAGGAGTGCTGAAGGCTAACCACGGTCTAACTTCCTTTTTCACTGGGATTTGATAATATCCTTTGCTGAGATCTATCTTTGTGAAGTATTTTGCTCTGTTGAGGCTGGTGAAAAGTTGATTCTGATCTGGCAGTGGTTCCGGTTGGAACTCTGTCACCGCATTCAGCTGCCGATAATCAATGCATAATCTATGTTCACCATTGGGTTTCCTCAATAAAACTACACTTGCATTGTAAGGTGATTCAGAAGGTGATATTATCCCAGCTGAAAGCAATTGTTGAATTTCATCTTTGAGAGATTTGGCTTTGGCGTATGGAACAGGGTAGGTTTTGACTCGCGCAGGTGTTGTATCCTTCAACTTCATGTCGAATTCAAGATTTGTTAATCCTGGCTTGTCTGTTAGTATCTCTGCATAATTCTCTAAGCACTCTTGAATCTGCTGCTGCTGATCCGTCGTTAATGTTGAACTAATGTCCACATCTCGATAAGTCTCGTTGAATTGCAGTGGATACTCCACTCCCATTGAGTTTCCATGCTCAACTTCTGTTGCTACGGCCATTGCTATCAAATGTGCTGTCTCGGTGGGGGGTCTCTCGTTGTACTTCCGTAACAGGTTGAGATGAAAGATTTTCTCTTTCCCCTTTATAGCGATCTTGTAGTTTGTTCTGGAAATTTTCTCCTTTACTACATAAGGTCCTTTCCAACCGATTTGCAACTTGTTTTGACTTGTGGGAAGAAGTAATAGTACTTTTTCTCCCACCAGTAACTCTCTATCTTTCGCTTTCTGGTTGAAATTTAGGGCCATTCTACGTCGTGCTTGTCGTAGGTTGCTTGCGGCTAATTTCCAGCCAAGTTGAAGTCGTTGTTTTAACTCTTCCACATATGCGGATGCAGTCACAACAGTTTCATCAACTGAATCATCAGTCCAGGTACGAAGTAAAGCTTCTAATGGTCCCTTAATTGGACGACCAAACAACAGTGTTGCTGGTGCAATTCCCGTAGATTTGTGTGGTACCTCGCGGTACGCAAAAAGTGCTGCCGGAATGTATGTATCCCACGCCTCTGGTTTTTCTTGAGCTAGTTTCTTCAAGATGGTTATTAGTGTCCCATTAAATCTTTCCACAGCTCCGTTTGAAGCAGGGTGGTATGGAGAAGTACATATCTGCCTAGATTGGAACATTCTAAACACTTCCTCCATCAACTTTCCTTTGAACTGAGATCCGTTGTCAGTCAGGATCCGGATTGGAAATCCTAATCTTGTAAATATTCCAAGTAGAGCTTCTGCTACATGCTTGGAATCACTCAAAGGCATCGGCACAGCTTCCGCCCACATCGAGCATGTGTCTACTAGTGTTAGTATGAATCGATTCCTCTTCTTTGTCAGGGTGAGAGGTCCGACTATGTCCACAGCCACTTTCTCGAATGGTGTGCCAGTGATGGGCATTTCCCCTAATGTCGCTGGTGGTGTCCAGTGCTTTGGGGCTACTCTCTGACATTCTGGGCATGATTTGACATATCGTTGAATGTCCGCGTTTATTCCAGGCCAGTAGTAGTGAGTTGAGATTCGTTGCATGGTTGCGTTGATTCCCATATGTCCGCTAAACGGCATACTATGTCCCATCTCCAGTATTTGTGTTCTGTAAGTAGTTGGAACAACCAGTTGAGAATACTCTTGTCCTAACTTTCCTGCCTTTCTGTGAAGAATTCCATTCTTCATGTAGAGATCACCCTTCCCAAGAGGTGTATGTGATTTTGGCAACTTACGGAAGCACGTCCCAAGTGAACTATCTGTTGCTTGGGCTTGTTTTAAATCTTCGGGCTGAAGATTTGCTGGTGTCGTAGTCGTTGGAGTTTCCTTGGCCTGTTGGCGCGTAGTCACCGCTGATGCTATCATTGGCTGTACTGGTTCTCCTAAAAAGACGTATCGACATCCAAGCATGACAGGGTAGATTGGATCTTCCATGACCGCTGCTCTGATTTCTCCCGTAACATAGCGTGAAGTTATGCTGACCTTGGCAACAGGAAGTGTCATAGGTACGGAACTTTTCAGAAATCCCTGTATTTCGACGGTTTCATCTGTAACTTGCTCTGGGTTTACCAATGAGGCTTGTACAATTGCGTCGAAAAATAAACCTGTATCATAGAGACATTCCACTGTCCATCCATTCAGGTTGACAGATTCTATGACTGGCAGTTTGAAGTTGGTGTTCCGTTGCGTGTCCATATTGGAATAAGCATTCTGGTTCCTTCTCGCTGCTTTAGGTTTTACTGCACAGGCTGTGGTAAGAGGTTGAGGCTTCTTTTTGCAATCCCTTGTGTTATGAGCATGATTTTTACAATGGCTGCAGTAGAGCTTCTTCTCCCACTTGAACTGCTGGTTCTGATTTGTAGTGGTCTTATTTGATCCATTCGATCCATTTGGTTTGCTGGATTTCGGTTCTCCTTTATCTTTGGTCTTCTGAGGGAATTCGCGAGGAAGATTATTGGTATTTCGTTGATTACTTCCCGCCTCTTTCTGCGACTTTTCATATCTCTCTGCCAAAGTAATGATAGACTTCAATCTCTCAGTTCCATTCTGTGTTAAAAATGCTCTCATGTCCTGAGACATTTTCTGTTTGAGTTGATCTATCAGAATCATTTCTTCTAGATCTTGGTAGGTTTCCTCAAATCTAGACATGGTACGCCATTTGTTTAGGTAGGATCTTAGTCTTTCTACGTATTGAGAGAAGTTCTCTCCAGCTTCCTTCCGAGCAGTCCTGAACTGTTTCTTGTAGTTCTCTCCGTCTATCTCGAATCTGGCTAATAAGGCTTGTTTTAGGATGTTATAATTGCCCAACTCCTCCGGTCGTATCCTAGAAAATACTTCGTAAGAAATTCCGCGAAGTCCTTGTGACAATTTAACTGCCCATTTGGTCTCCTCCAGTCCGCACATCACACACATCCTCTCGAATCTTGATAAATAATTTTCGATGATGTCTGTTTGTTCATTGAAAGGTTCCAATGGAAAAGACATGGCGTTCACTTGAACTGAAGCTGCTTCCCCTGGTGGTTCAGCTGAAGATCTACTTTGATCTGTTGAGGGATTCTGTTGGTTCATGATTTCCAGTCGTCGTAACTCGGTTTCATTGTCCAACTTCCTCATTTCCAGTTCATGTTTTTGTCTTCTTTCTTCTTGTTCTCTGTTTGCCTGTCTATCCTTCTCCTTATTTTCATTCTCCGCTTGTAGACGTCTTTCCTCCTTTTCCTTCTCAGCTTGTAGACGTTCATGTTTCTCGAATTCCTCGCTAACATACTGAGCTAACTCCTTACCTGTTAGGTCGCACTGCTTACCAGTCTCCATGAAAAGATTTCTCAGTCTGGCGGTGTCTGCCATTCTTACCTTTTTCTTGTCTTCTCTGAAGGTGAATACGCCTGTATACCTGGAGAATAGACTTTAAGCAAAGCACGTATGTCTGATTAGAGTTATCTACCTACTTTATCAATATCTAATGATATGATAACTATGACTAGGTGAATGTTACTATCCTAACCTGCTATATTCTACTTTCTAATTAAAGAAATACCCGGACTTAGCCCCCAACTTGTCGGATATGGGTTTGATTGATGGCTCAACCCCACAGAGATAAATGATGAAAAATCATTTTTCCCCATGTGATCCTGCCCGTTTAATTAATTTTGTTGTCCTGACTCAATTGTTGAGACCAGAAATAGAGTTTTAGAGAACCAAGGAATACCTTTAGGAAATACTGAAAAAGTTGTACTCCCTTTTATACCCAATTTATTCCCTATGTGGTTCCTTGCCTCTCCTCTACCAACTAATTAATTCTATCTAGGGTAATTTAAAACAATTTGATTATGACAAGTAAAATACAATCAATACATGACATGACCTTATTTTTCTTTGTTGATTTAATACACATAAATATGGATTTTGTAAAGTGCATTCAAAATTACAATTTCCTGTCATAGAAATAAGGACATATACATATACATTAAATATTACAGACTTGATGTGCCCATGATCAGGTAGATAATTAACCGTTTAGATTTTTCGCAGTGGCCTGTAAAGCTAATCTTTTACTGGTCTGGATGATCTGAAAAAAAGAACTGTCTCCAATCAGGATTCTCCACTTCCAGCTTTGGGAATCACTCTGGCTATCATCAATTGTAGTATTATTTATTGTTCCTGGGTGTAGTAGAACATAAGTTGGCTCTTGTTTTCCTTTGTCTTGGCAGGTACTTATTTTAAATAAAGATTACCTCTCCTATGAGACAAATGGAATGGTTGCAGGTAGATAAGGTTCGACGCTACTCTGTCAAGGGCATCACTCAACCATGTGCTCACTCAACAGGTGCTGCCTTCAAACTTCACCAAGTCAGGTCTGGATTGACATGAATAAGACCACTACCTGAAATTCCATCAATCACATAATTCGAATAATATCAGAAATATGACATTAGGATTTACATGTAAAAGCCTAAGAACATAACCAGGGAAAACAATACAATGGATCCTGTTCTTTAGAGAAAATAACATAGAAGAAAGATAGTCATGGTGTTTTCATGTAGTTATCACCAACACAGTTGTTTGCTCTCAATCCAATCTTCCACTATCAAATGTTCAAGGTTTACTAGCAGATGTGCAGTTTCATCATCACCTATGCCTGTCCTCAGGTTTCTAGAAGTAATACCTTGAGTGATTGGGAATTTAGCAATTATGTTGACCATTCTCTTCTGTATCTAGTTTTGTTCTCTACTTCATCTTTTTCTATTCAAGAAAAAGGTCTTATACATTAAGAGCTTTTAAAAGTCAGGTCCCATTTCCATGAGTATTTGCTTATCAACAAGATAAGTACATTTGGTATTATTCTTGTATAGCCTTCAGGTGTATTCTTCTTCATTAAATGCTTCAAGTGAGAAGATTTCTTCCATTCTCATGGATGTAACATTGATTATTATCATCAACATCATCATGGTTTTTATAATAATTGTAATTAAAATCCTTATCATTATTTTCATAATTATTACATTGTTATTACAATCATCATCATTATTATCATGTTTATGACATTAGAAATCATTACATTATTCTAACATTATCATCATAATCATGGTTATATCATTTTCATTAAATTACAGTCATCCTCATCATCTTTGAAATTCATTCTTATCATTACAACAGACCATATGTGTTAACATGACTACAAAGTGGGATTTTGCTTAAATTACACACACAGATGCTGGTGCTATGCGTAATGTATGACATGGCTTGTGTCATGCTTAGCGCACAAAACTAGATGATAGAGATATGAATGATACTTTATACAAAGTGGTGTTATGCGCCGGAGTGTACTAAATTAGTTTTTAATTTATGGGGTACACCGAAGCATTTCTCTAGTGATAGGCATGGCATTCCACATCAAAGTTGCTGGCTATCATTAGATTGACTGTTGGCTTATACTCCCTCTTTCTCACTCAGCATGTAACTTCACTCACTCACTCAACTCTGACATCATTCATATGTATGGCTGATAAATTCACTCAGTCCACAGACACATTCATATGGGTATGGGTGATCATATAGGAATCCTTCATCACACATTCTTCATACTGTCATGTAAAGTGGGTACTTATGTGATTTCCAAATGACAACATAACATGTTTACACCATATGGCATCACAATGAGGTCTCACCCATTCATCAGACACAATCATATCTATATGGATGACAATCATGCATATGTAGGTGCTTTACACAGAATACATTCACAGATTCACCCAGAAGGACATTACAAGGGCATCTCATCCTTCAACCTAACTTGTAGTCATGCATGCTGGTGGATTTTATGAAATGATACATTCACATCTGTTTAACAATGATGAACTCACACATGAATCCTCACAGACATGTTATCAACAATGTCATAGTGATCATTGTGATCATTAGACACACTTAGGCAATTCATCCAGGATTTAGCAACATGGAGTCCAGGAGTTATCACATGTTTCTCATGAAATACATACAATTTAGGTGATATATCAAATTCATATTCAGGCATTATGAATTAAAATACTTCTTGCATGGCGGTTGGTTACGAACTATTATGAGGCACAAATATTATTATTGCCCATGGTTAACAGCCATGTTTATATATTTGCCTTACCCCAAGTGGCTGTACCATCACACAAATTATGAGACCTGTAGAGCTCTGGCTGGTTCTCATGTGCTCATGAATTAAAAGAAACTATTTGGTTGTCCATGTGCTCATGTAAAAAAATAAATTTACTGACTAATGTGCTCCATCTACTTGACTATACACATTCCACTAAATTCTCTATTAGTGCTGGCACATGTAAACTAGTTTTTAATCTTACCAGTGGGCCATATACTTTATGTCCTTACCACTGTACTAAGAATTCTGAAGTTCCTTAAGTCACTCTAATTCATTGTAGATTCAGTTTCATGCTTAAGAAATAAAATGTATAACATGTGTCTAATGTTTTATACATTAACTAAGTTGCTTAGCTGGGAGAAAATAAACACTGTATTCTTCTCCTCTTGTACAGTTTATCTTGTGACTATAACTGAGTATAATATTATTTAGTTTGTACTATTCTTTAAGAACTCACCATTCCAAATCATTGTAGATTGAGTTGCTTAAGAATTAAATGTACAACTTGGATTAATGATTTTTATACATTAAGTCAGGTGTTTACTAATGGGAGAAAATAACATTCAATAAGGGTATTCTTAATTAATAGTTTATCTATAAACTATAACAATTAAATTAACTTCTTAATTCACCACACGTGTTCACCCGAGTCTACTTACCAACTCTCTTCTGGGAAAATAGGCTCACAACTAACTACAATTTAACTGAATTAAATGTGGTGTTTACCTTATTTATCAGAATGACCTCAACATGTCGACACGTTTCATGATCTGAATGAGATGCAATTTCTCACAGCGATTTCGTAGGCTGAGGATGTTCTTTTCTAATGAATTTTGAAACTCTCTCACTCCTTCCGCTGCTTCAGTTCTTATGTCTCATGCTGGCTGATGTACAAACAGGCCATGTCGCTCTGCGCGCTGCTATTTATACGGTCCTTTCCGAGTTAATGTTTTTCATTCCCAACGGGTATATTAAATCTTGGATCGTACCATTATGGAACAAATAAATCCGTTGCGGTGAACGCCGATTTTTGTCGTCCTGGAAATATTTAATCGTGATGTTACGTTTGTGAAAATCTAATATATCACAGTGTGTACGTGATTGTCGGCGTGATTCTTTCATTCTATCTATCTGGTAGCTTTTTTCTCAGTGTTCGTCCGCGGGTGACAGTGATCTGATGTGAGTATATGTAATCCAAATGACTGTGGGTGTCTATAAGTAGCGGCGAATAACTACATGAGATGATCGCAGTTACATAGTTATCGAAGAAAATGCGTGTGTCATAGTAAGTAGTATGTAGTAGTATGGTAGGTAAATGTGGTGAATAATATGTGAGGAGCGTCCCTGGACTTGAAAAACTTTCTTTGAGGCGTTTATGTGTCATCACTGCAAACCGTAAAGAGATATATTTTCAAATCTCACGTATTAGGATACACAATTGCTTCCTATTTTGTATGAAGAAAAAGCTAAACTTTAAGTATTAAAAACAATGTTTAAAATAGTATATTTGCTGTGTAGAGTGAAAAATTAAAGATGGCGGCACGGGCTAGGAGGTCTTCCATCGACAATTCGATAATATTCGACGGAACAACCTAGGGGTACTACTTCCGTTCGCATGCAAAATGATACATCCGAGAAACGTGGGTAATGGTTACATCTGTCAAATATGGTGGTGAATCCGGTTATATGTGTAAGGCAAGATCCGGGACACGTGGTTAAGATGGGTATTACAGAAAAAATGGTCGACTATCGTTTGTCGAACCAGGGGACCTAACTACTGATGAAAACTATGTATGGGAGTGATTCCACTACATTGACAAAATAGCATCGGAAGTTTAATATGGCCTCCGTTATAGTTCTCTTTTCTATATTACTTAGGGTGGTCCACCGCGTAACACCAAAGGACATCACGGCATGAATACAACACAAAGCAGTTTCGAATGTAGTAAACGCCAATAATACCACGTTATCGCTCTGTCCAATTAAGCACTTCTCTTACGCATACAAGAGAGATGTGATCACCGGTGCCAGGCGGGGAAAGCGTACCTTTTAATTAACAGTTAGCGGGTCATGCACCGACGAGTGTTTAGCGCATGTTATCAACTGTCTAATATTACGCACGAACACAAGCTGTCCCAGCTCGACCTTAGGCATTTCATGTAACATGACATATCACGAGCTGTCCTGACCAACGAAGATATCACGACCCAGATCAGGTTTACGTTAGTTGTTTTTTTTTCTGCATGAACATTTGGGTGTTTCCAGCTTTCCCAAGAAACCCATTTCCAAGGCCAATATATGTTTCTCATCTTTTCTGCTCATTGTTCTATGTTTCACACCCAGACAAAAGTACAGATTCTATGTATCACTTCAACATTCAAATAAGAAAATGTGTTAGAAATATTATTTTAAAATGTTTGCCAAATACAGAAAAATCTCGATCAAACTTATAAAAAGTAGAAACATTTCTTACTGAAACTAATAAAATGCTTGGCCAAAATGCGAAATATCTCAACCAACCTTAAAAAAGTATGAAAAGTGATAGTCATATCAACTAAAATGTTAACCGAAATAGGAAGTATCTCAACCAAACTTATAATTATATCAAACAAATAGGAAAATGTGTTAGCCAAATGGGAAAATTATTGGTTAAACTTATAAATATCTCGTCCAAACTCATAAAAAGTAGGAGGATTTGTTACCCAAATGTAAAAAATATTGGGCAAATTATAAATATCTCCTTATAAAAAGTAGGAAAGTTTTTAAACCAAATGGGTAAATATTGATCAAACTTATATATACACACACACACACACACACACACACACACACACACACACACACACACACACACACACACACACACACAAGCAAACTAAGAAATATGTATGGTAAAGTAAGTAAAAAGTTGGCCATAGTAATAAATGTGTTAGTCAAATGAAGAAAGATATTACCTAAAATGAGAATATTTTATAGCAAAGTAAGAGATCAAGATAGTGACTTACTGCATAGCTACTTTTTATTTTATAAAATAGATTTATCTCCAGTAGATTGTGTACGTTTGGCTTGCAACATGACATCGTACTTCGCTCCTTGTCAGCCAAGCAGCTAACGCTGATATAGCTGACCGTCCCCTGCGAGTATTGAGGAGCAGCATGTGTACAAGATGGAGAAGTACGATGACGTGGTCGCTAGTCTTAAGCTGAAAGGGTACACGACAGAGGTCTAGTCTCCCACTCCGTGTATGATGTGCTAAAACAGATGGGAATTAAAGCACAAGCAAGAACGCGGGCCCAAGAACGACTGTGTGAGGCATCTGAAAAGGCCTCATGTTGGCTATGGAATTGTTGGAACTTGAAGTGGAACGAGCCTCGAAACTAAGATGGTTAGACGCGGTAATTGCAGAGCACCTAACAATCTCTCAATCAAGACCAGGAACTTGCAACATCTCGTGCCAGCTTTTTAGCCTTACTTCCGTGCGAGGGTGGTGAATCTGAATGCAGTCAATTCATGAAAATATGACAGAAGTCCAACCTCCATAAAATAACGGTAATAGTCCGTAAGTCGCACTCACTCACTCAGCTGCAGAGACCAAGACGTGGATCCAGAAACGTAAAGGAAGAACCGGCTTCCTAGTAGAATGTGACGCCGTGAAGAAACACGGCAGCGGAGACAAATGGAGGCGGTAGAGGCCGTGGCTTGAGAAGCAGCTGGCTCCCTACGACCACACTTGCTAAGGGGCAAGCACAGGCTGGACGAACTCTCCCTACTGAGGGAGGGGAGGCTGAGAGTGGACATGGTAACAGCGAAGGACAAGTACAACAACAGTGACAACGAATGTGACCGATCATCTCTACGACAGGGGAAATACGCCCGGAGTTATGACAAGGACGGGTCCGCCCCTAAAGAGAGTTAAGAGAATAATGGGCAGAAACATTTGGGGAAGTGGGTTCTCTTCTGGAGATCAAAATCGCCTTGCCATTTTTGCTAAGCGACAGAATTTTTATGATCATTAAACCACTACGACTCTCTACAGATCACTAATAACCGCCATCCACCACACAACAACGATTTTCGCTAAGCCATACGCACTACATCCAATAACACCCGCTATCTTTACTTTTTAAGTTTTCATTTGAAGCCCGTATTATGATAGTGTTGACACCACTACGCCCATCTAAAGATCACCAATAACCGCTAACCACCCCTTAACAACGAATTTCACTTAGCCATACCCACTACAACCAATACTACCTGCCACCTTTACTTTTTAAGTAATATATGACTACAATCATAATATATGTAATTATTAATTATAATTAAGTAATATATATGACTACAGTTTACCTGTCTATATAACTACAGTTTACCTGTCTATACAACTAAAGTTTACCTGTCTATACAACTGGACTTTGCCTGTCTATACAACTACAGTTTACCTGTCTATATAACTACAGTTTACCTGTCTATACAACTAAAGTTTACCTGTCTATACAACTGGACTTTGCCTGTCTATACAACTACAGTTTTCCTGTCTATACAACTACATTTTACCTGTCTATACAACTAGAACTTACTTGTCTATACAACTACAGTTTACCTGTCTATACAACTACATTTTACCTGTCTATACAACTAGAACTTACTTGTCTATACAACTACAGTTTACCTGTCTATACAACTACATTTTACCTGTCTATACAACTAGAACTTACTTGTCTATACAACTACAGTTTACCTGTCTATTGAGCTTGACTCTAGTCCGACTTTGTGAAGACACATGAAGGGTGTAGCATAGGTGCGCAATTGAAATACCATTACTTTTACCGTTTCTTAACTTAATTGTATTCAGTCAAGCGGGGAGATTTGTTCGCAACATAGACGAGCAATATCTCCGGCGGGCCGATTCTAGCTGGTCCAGGGATCCGTATAGTGTCAGGCGGGAAGTTTAACGGTAGTACACGCTTTTATAAGTCCAGACACTTATGATGACAGATGAACACGCTCATACCGGTCCAGAAACTTGGAATAAGGCACTCAGCTGAGGGACATGGCTGAACGTCTCTAAGTCCATTCCCCCGGGTGTGAGGGCCTGGCCGCTACCTACCTCCTGCTCTTAAAGGTTTTATGCTGAGCCGCCAGCATCTGCAGCCTACCTTGTTCAAGACGTACTGGTTATCATTTCCTCTGGAGATAACAAGGAAAGACCGAGAGAGGGATCATGCTGCATGGGCAATACATGTTCTCTGATTGCATGCCCAGTCATTGTGCGATGGAATTCTAGCTCTAGTTCCAATTCACATAATTTTCTCTGTAAAGACGACAAGGTGCCACTTACTTACTTACGTGTCTAGATACATACTATTTACCTTCTATGTACTGATAACTTACTTATATATGTAAAGATTATCATTTATACACAGTTTATTTGGGTATATACCTACAGTTTATACACTTTCATACATACAGATGATCTAAGCTTATATCTAGAGTTTACATACTTTTATTCCTACAGTTTACCCGGGTATACATCTACGGTGTATATACTTTATGCCTAATGTTTACCTGGGTGTACATCTACAGGTTTTATATTTTTATGCCTACAGTTAACCTGGGTATATATATATATATATATATATATATATATATATATATATATATATATATATATATATATATATATATCAACAGTTTATATAGTTTTATGCCTCCAGTTGACCTGGATTTATATCTACAATTTATATACTTGTATGCCTAATACTTACCTAGGTATACATCTACTGTTTATATACTTTTATGCCTACAGTTGATCTAGGTATATATCTACAGTTTGTATACTTTTATGCCTACAGTTTACCTGGAGATATATATATATATATATATATATATATATATATATATATATATATATATATATATATATATATATATATATATAAAGTTTACATACTTGTATGCCAAATATGTACCTGGGTATATATCTAATGTTTATGAACATTTATGCCTAATTTTTACCTGGGTACGTATCTTTACATACATTTATGCCTACAGTTGACCTGAGTATACACAAATTGTCTTGACAGACGATAGTTTGTCAAATTCTGCTTCAAAACGGCATAATTACTACCCATGCCAGTAGCGAATGTGACTGACAAGGCCAATTCGCTTGGTAAATGTTCGTCCACAGTGGATGCATGTGAACACAAGGTCATTTTCATCATGACGTACCATCTTACGTCTCATACGTTCCGTGTGTGACCTATCTGCAATCATTTTCTCCTTTGTCTTTATTCCATGACTGATATGTTCCCTCCATGCAACATGGTGACTTGCTCCCAGTGTGCATTATCAATGCCAGTATCAATCATGTCCCGCTTTCACACATCTTTGTATCGTAGCAGAGGCCGACCCTAAGATCTCCTACCCATCTGTAATTCACCAAAAATGATGTCCTTTAGTATTCTACCATCATCCATCTTCCTAACGTGTCCTATCTATCTAAGTCTACGAAGCCTGTGCATGAAACAAACCGTCACACAAATTGATCTTCCCAATACTTCAGTATTTGTGATTTTGTCTTGCAACTTAATACCAAGTATTCTTCGCAGATACCGCATATGAAAACTTTTAAAGCGTTTCTCTTGGTGTGAGTAAGTTTACCAGACTTCACTGCCATAAAGAAGAGTACTAAAGACACATCTTGATAGACAAGGACTTTTGTTTTGGCAGTAAGCTTCCTGGTCTTGCAGACTCGTTGTGTTAGCCTGATCATTGTTGTTGCTTCCTTACCAATCCTGACGTTGATTTCCTGATCAAGGGATAATTTGCTATTTACCTCTGATTCTAGATATGTAAAATGGTCTACTATCTTCAGTTCGGCGTCGAAAATGAAGATTGATGATACCCCATGTGCACTTTGTGACATAATATGTGTCTTATTTTTGCTAATTGTTAAACCAAATTTAGAACAAGCATTGGAGAATGCAGATAGTAGACGTTGTAATTCTTCCTCAGTGTGCGTCGTAATTGCAGCATAATCTGCAAATAGCACCTCTCTGATCAGTACCCTCCTAATTTTTGTCTTGACCTTCAATCTCTGAGCATTGTAGAGTCCACCATCTGAGCGTGAGTGAATGTATATACCACCATCATGATCACGAAAGGCATATTTCAGCAGAAGTGAAAAGTATTTTCCAAAGAGGGTGGAAGCTAGTATACAACCTAACTTAACTCCACTCTTGATTTCAAAATCTCCTGAATGTTCACCATCAAGCTTGATTATACCCTTCATGCCCGTGTGGGATGATTCCACAATGGACAGAAGAGATGGTGGACAGCCAATCATTTTAGTGCCTTGAACAGACCCCCATGACTGACCTAATCAAATGCCTTTGTGAGGTCGATGAAGGCAATAAACAGTGGCTGATTCTGTTAACGGCATTTTTCTTGCATTTGTCGCAATGATAATATCATATCAATGGTAGACAGGTTCTGTCGGAAGCCAAACTGTGATTCCACGTAGAATTGATCTCCCAGGACTTGAAGTCTGCGCAGAACATTTCTGGCAAATACTTTAGTAGTATATCAGGTGGTAACTAACTCCCAAATCTGGTTGGCAACCATCTAGGTCACGGCGTATTTTTCTATTTGAGGAGTTATACCGCCCATTGTGACCCCATAACAGCTACCAGATTTAACTACTTATTCGAATCTCGCATGGTTTTTTAGCACTTCCGATGTCTCCCTGGGGCTGGGCGAGCGGCGCGAACCGGGCACGCTTACGATTTTGGGAGTTTTAAAAGTAAAACTTCAATTATTAAAAAGTAACGTATATACGAAATAATTTTTTAAATGTAACAGTGTGTGTGTGTGTGTGCGAGCGTGCTGGGTTGGTCGATGTGCGGGTGGGAGTGAAGAGGAATGGGCCCCTAGTCCAACTATTAGCTTTTGCCCACAGTGGGCCACCAGACCCACAGCGACTGTGAGGAGGTGTGATGATCATCTCGGCCCTTGATCAGTCCAAGTGCAGTCCTGAGAGTTAAATACAACACTTTGATCTTAGCCAGAGAATGAAACGTTTTGAGCAAATAAGCCATAACTCTTGTTACAACATCGTCAAAAGAAGTGAGAACACATAATGGTTGAAAATACTATAGGAGGATTAGAATAGCATAAAGAAATAAATTAATTAGCATAGAAACATGTCTTATTCCCAGAGAATCTAACGTGAAATAGTACAATGGCCATGAACTAGATTTCATGCCCACAAGAGCAGTGAAATCACCGACCATATGTATGTAGTCGGATTTTGGAACTGCCTTGATCACAGAATCTAACTCCTCATAGAACGAATTCTTCACATCATCAGATGAAGTGAGTGTTGGTGCATATGCAATGATAATTGTGGCAAACTCACAAGAGTTTGTCAAGCGCAGGGATAATAGTCTTTCATGATCTCCAGCTGGACTTTGAATCATCTCCAGTAACGAAATCTTCACTGCAAAGCCCACACCATGTTGCCTTTTTTCTGCCTGCCCTCCCCCATTCCAAATAAGAGGTGTAATTGTTTTCCCTGAGTGATCCTTCCTCAGCGAGGCGAGTCTCCTGCAGGCCAACAATATCAATATAAAGACGACTGAGTTCGGCATCAATCACAGTCGTTTTTCTCACATCGTCAATATTCGTCAAGTCAGTGCAAAATCCTGGACACATGGTTCTCACGTTCCAGGTTGCAAGCCGTATCTTGAGGTGTCTATTTTTCTTTTTACTTATACCTGGTGCATTGGTTTTAGAGCCTGCGATTCAGATTTTGTCCTAGCCCCAAGCATCCTTTGAAGCAGGCTGGCTGTGGCGGATCAGCACCCAATTGGCCGGAGCTCTGCCCAGCTTGAGGCGGGCGGTAGCTGATCACTGACATCTGTAGGTGTCTCCTACTGTCAGATGCAACCCGTGGCGCTCCATGTCTACGCCAATTAACAAGGACTCATAACCTGTAAATGTTACCTGTCGCTTTGATTCCGAGACCTGTTAAGACTAGGGATTGAGGCATGCCTCTCCATAGCACAAAGCCTGGGCTAAAATATAGAGACCATGTGTTGCTCATGCAGCATGATCCCTCTCTCGGCCTGTCTAGTTCACTCAAGACGATAGAGAACAGCAATACATCTGGAACAAAACAAGCTGCAGAAGATACCGGATCAGCAAACCAATGCTCTAACTGTCGGCCTGTCGGAGCTTCGATCCTAGACCAGCTGCCAACCAATGCTTAGGGTCTGGTCTGCCCTGCCATGACATTTTGTCGTTAGGTTGCATTTCCTCACACCAGAATAAGACTTGCACCCTCCCAATTGCGCTCTCCATCCAGAGCCGTTGGCACAATGTGGAGTGTCGCGTAAGCGCCGCCCAACATTCGGCGCTAACAGAAAGCAGGTAGTACCATCTACTGTCATACGGTAGCTCAGTCATATTTGACTAAGACCTAACAAACGCCTGGGTGTATATCTACAGTTTATATGCGTTTATACCTACAGTTCACCCTGGTATATATCTACAGTTTATATACATTTATGCATAACATTTATCTGGGTATATAACTACAGTTTATATACTTTTATGTTTACAGTTAACCTGGGTATATATCTACAGTTTTTATACATTTATGCCGAATATTTACCTGGATATATATCTACAGTTTATATACTTTTATGCCTTAATATTTATCTGGGTATATATTTACAGTTTATATACTTTTATGCCTACGGTTGACCTGGGTATATATCCACAGTTTATATACTTTTATGCCTACAGTTGACCTGGGTATATATCTACATTTTATATACTTGTGTGCCTAATGGCTGCGGTCACCCGGCCAGTATGGTCACTGCCATCGAGGAAAGCAACGGCAAACTACCATTTTAAAAAGTGCCTAGTACATTATGATTCGCCTAAAGACTGATCATCGTAAGACAAGGACAGAGACATTCAAGTTAGCAACATGGAATATTAGGACGTTAAACGACGATGAAAAATTAGATAACATAAGACAAGAAATGGAAAGAGAAACAATTAATATTTTAGGGATGTGCGAAACGAGATGGACAGGAGCATGCATCAAGATAGATGAACATTTTAAGATTATTTATTCTGGAGGTGACAATCGACAAACGGACTGGCAATTATTTTGGACCGGAAAGCATCAAAATCTGTTCAAGGATATTGGGCAGTGTCGGACAGAGTTTTACTAGATAAAGTGGCAGACTTTAGCATAAATGTTATTCAAGTATATGCCCCAAACAGTAGAATCCAGTGAAGATAGTGTAGAGGAATTTTATAATGACATAGGGTCTGCCTTAAAGAAATGTAAAAATTCAGAAATAAACATCATAATAGGGGGCTTCAATGCAAAATTAGGAAATCAAGGTGATAGATACACAGTAGGAAACTATAGTTTAGGAGAGAGACATGAAAGAGGATACAGACTCGTAGAGTTGGCAAAAGAACAGGAAATGATTGTAGAAAAAACCTGGTTTAAGCAACGCCCTAGAAGATTATGGACATGGAAGAGTCCTGATAGCAGGATTAGAAACCAGATTTATTATATTCTGATTAGCAGAAAATTTATAAACGCGTTAACAATAATAAAAACAGTTGCCAGCGTTGATTGTTATAGTGACCACAGATTACTTACAAGAACATTGAGGATAATGTTGAAGAAAGTCAAGTATATAACAGGAAACACTAAATATGATTTGTGTACATTGAGTAATGACAAGAAAATAAAAAAAAAAATGCAACATAGAAGTACAGAACAGATTTGATATATTGTCTGATCTAGAGATGCTATTCCAGGATGTGGATGATCAATGGGAAATGAAGAATCCAATCAGTTTGGCTGCAGAAACAACTATTCCAAAATTAAAGAAGGTGGGTCGTAAGAAATTGATGACTTGAGAAATTTTATACCTAATGGAAACAGGAAGACTCAACAGAAATAATTCTGCCAAATATGAAGAAATTCACAGACATGTCAGAATATTATGTAAGGAGGTAAAAGAAGTATGGCTTGAGGAAAAGTGCTTAGAAAATGAAAAACAACACAACAGTCAAAATACCAAATTAATGCACAAAAGAATACAGGAACTTACAAATAAAAGAACAAGTACATCAGCAGGCTGTCTATAAACTAAAGATGGCAAAATCATAATAGAAAACGATTAGATTCTACGTGTATGGACAGATTATGTGAAAAACCTTTATGATGATAACAGAGAGGAGCAGTATATTAAATTTAATAATGAAGGACCGCCAATTTTGAAGATGGAGGTTCGAAATGTTCTTAAGCATATGAAAGCTGGCAAGGCCCCCGCTGCAGATAACATCACACAACAGAAATGATTAAAGCTTTAGAAGAATATGGAATAGATCAAGTCACTAGACTGCTGAACACATTATATGATACTGGAGATATGCCTTCTGAATTATGTAGCTCTGTATTTATTGCAATCCCAAAGAAATCGGGAGCCTTGGAATGTGATCAAGATAGAACAATTAGTATAACGAGTCACATCACAAAGATTTTGCTACGAATTATTATGCAAAGGGTGAGGAAGAAAATACAACCTGAAATAGGGGAAGAACAATGTGGGTTTGTAAAGGAAAGAAGGAAAGGGTACAGTAAATGCTGTGTATATGCTGCGAACAGTTATTGAACGTGCTATAGAAGTGAACAAGGATATACATCTTTGCTTTATTGACTACACAAAGGCTTTTGATAGAGTTAGACATGTCAACATATTGGAAATGCTTGCAGATCTACAAATTGGTGGGAAAGACATTCGACTTTATAAAAGCATATATTGGAAACAACAAGCTGCCATAAGGATTGATAGGTTGATTGATTGATTTAGGAACCGACATCACACCATTAGGGGCATTCCCATAAACGCTCCGTCCCCATCCTCAGCAGCCAGCGAAGATTCCAACACTAATAGTTCCAGTAGGAATCTGATTATATATCCGTCTCGCCTTTCCTCTGAGCGTCGAGCGTTGGCCAGATCTCCTCGTCACTCCTCGCTGCCTCATTCTTGCCAGACTATGGTGATCCATTTGCTCCTCCGAGGTGTACACGTGCTCCCACAAGACCGCAACCACGTCTGCCTTGTCATGCATCAATACTCCAACAAGTTTTGTCGAGCCAGCCAATCTGTCCGCCTGTTCATTCCCCAGCACACCTGCATGCTCCGGAGAAAAGATCCAGGTGATGCTTGCCACCCGTGACCTCCGAAGCTAAGCAAGCCACTCTGCACGAAGGATTGATAATGAAGTGGGACAATATCAGCCTATTAAGAGAGATGTTAGGCAGGGATGTGTATTGTCTCCAAAACTTTTTCTCTATACAGTGAAAATATTTTCAGAAATGTAGAAAATAAAAGCCGGCTTCGTGGCTTAGAGGTTATGACTTTTCTCCGTAATCTCGTATACTCTCGTCGGTAACGTGATGACGGTGAGAATCAGCAGTGGTTCGAATCGCATCAGTAACTTACGGGGTATGTGAGCCGGTCGCTCAGAAAGTAATGGCAAACTAGTGAGCGAAATCTTGCCAAGAGATCAACATACAGCTGAAAGATGCTGGTGTTGACAGCGATGTGCTGTAAAGGATATGAAAAAATAAAAAAATAAAATAAAAGGAATCAGCATTGGAGGACGAAACATCAATAACATTAGATACGCAGATGATACAGTATTGATTGCAGACAATGAGCAGGATCTGCAACAATTAGTAGATGCGGTTGTTGCACACAGTGAACAACTGGAATTAGAATTAAATTGTAAAAAGACACAGGTCATGGTCGTCACTAGAAAGAACGAAATACCACAGTGTAATATACAAGTAAATGGGAATATTCTTCAACAAGTGAATCAGTACAATTATCTCGGAACAGTAATAACATCTGATGGGAGATGCCTTGCAAAGATTAGAAGAAGAATCGCCATGGCGAAAGTAGCCTTTAGCAAGATGAAAAACATTCTGACCAATAAAAAGATGTTAATTGAAACGAGAAAAACAGTGATGAGGGGTACGTAGAGCCTGTTCTTTTTTGTGGATGTGAAACTTGGACAATGAGCAGTCAAGTTGAAAAACATCTAATGGCTGCAGAAATTTGGTTTCTGAGGAAAATTCAAAGAATACCATGGACAGACAGAAAAACCAATGACCAAGTACTACTGGAGACAAATGAAATTGATTAGAGAAATTAGACGTAGACAGTCAACATTTTTTGGACATGTTATGAGAAGAAATGGATTGGAGAACTTGGTGACAACTGGCAACATCGAAGGGAACAGACCAAGAGGCAGACCGAGAGGAAAATATCTGGATGGCTTGGCCACATGGCATGGGCGAGACAGGAACACTGAGCTGATCCACGACTCTGGTGATCGAGTGAAATGGTGAGTCATACACCCCATGCTTTCCGGCATGGCACATGATTGATTGATGCCTAATGCTTACCTGGTTATAAATCTACAGTTTATATACTTTTATGCCTACAGTTGACATGTATTTATATCTACAATGTATATACTTTTATGCCTAATATTTATCTGGTCATATATCTACAGTTTATATACTGTTATGCCTAATATTTATCTGGCTATATATCTACAGGTTATATACTTTTATGCCTACAGTTGGCCTGGGTATATATCTACAGTTTATATGCTTGTATGCTTACAGTTGACCTGGTTATATATCTACAGTTTATATACTTTTATGCCTGTAGTTGACATGTATTTATATCTACAATGTATATACTTTTATGCCTAATATTTATCTGGTTATATATCTACAGTTTATATACTGTTATGCCTAATATTTATCTGGTTATATATCTACAAGTTATATACTTTTATGCCTACAGTTTACCTGGATATATATCTACAGTTTATATATTTTTATGCTTACAATTTACCTACATACAGTGAATGTAATACAATTATATTACAAATTTTGATGTCAGTGTCTGAAGTGTTAGTGGGCTGGTTCAATTCAAGAGGTCATCTGGTTGGACAAATTATTCCTGTCTCTTAAACACCGACCTGCACACTCATGCATAAACAGACAAATACACACACAAACACGCACACACACATACACAATTAATAATTATATATATATATATATATATATATATATATATATATATATATATATATATATATATATATATATGTGTGTGTGCGTGTGCGTGTGCGTGTGCGTGTGCGTGAGTATGTCTGTGTATGCTTGTTTATGTTTGTGAACATGTGTGTATGTGCGTATATGGATATATATGAGTGTGTGCATGTTTGTGTGTTTATGAGTGTGTGCGTATGTACGTATATGTATGTGTTTATATAGGTGTATGTGTGTGTATGTGTTTGCATGTGTGTATGTGTGAATATATGTGTGTTTGTGCGTGTATGTCTGTGTGTATGTGTACGCATGAGTGTGTATGTGCGTGCGTGTGTAAGTGTGTGGATATGTGTTTATGTTAGTGCATATGTAATATGCAATGTTTATGTTTACAAAATCCATTTGACAATGTTTTTTTTTTTTTTCCTATATCAATGTAACGTTCACAATTGATGAATTAAAGATGAGTTATTGGAAGGGCCGAATGTAAGTCGGGCCTACGTGCCCAATTTATAACCCTTTGAAAATAAAGATCGTTCTGCCTGCCCGCCTGTCTGCCCGCCTGTCTGTCTGTCTGTCTGTCTGTCTGTCTGTCTGTCTGTCTGTCTGTCTGTCTGTCTGTCTGTCTCACATGCTAACCCTAGCCTGCCTCCCTTTCCACTAGAGACGATCAAAAGGCGGCATACATTTCTCTCGAGATTGGAACACTTATAAGAGTGGGTTTGGCTCTGTAGATGCGGAATACTGGCTTGGCAATGAATATATTCACAAGCTTACGTCACTTGTAAGTATTTCTGACGTCAGTATTTAAGTATCATAATCTGTTCACATGATCTATTCTAGCCCTGTGAAGATAAAACACAGTTAGGTAATTTGACATCCACTAACACATCTGTCCATAAAAACTTCTGGAATATGTTCGACCTGCCATTCAATACACTGTTCTCAATGCCTGGTTATGTGGAAGTCCCGATATTCCTTGTTAACCTGAAATAAACCACTTTGTTGCCAGACCGTTTTATGGCCACACCACTAGAGCTCAAGTAATCTAGGTAACAGGGATACAGTATTTTCCAATCAACAAATTTATATCCGTCATTACTTCTATCCATTAAGCATTGGTTATATTAAGAGATGTGTTGCCTTATGATATCAAAACATTATTACTTCCGTCGAAACCACATAATGGGAACATGATACATGGGAACACAGCTGAAGAACACTTGCATGTATTACTACATGGAACAACACAACAGCTGATGAACACTTGCATGTATCACTACAAGGAAAATACAACAGCTGATGAAAACTTACATGTATCACTACATGGAACAACACAACAGCTGACGAACACTTATATCACTACATGGAACAACACAACAACTGATGAACACTTACATGTTTCACTAAATGGAAAATACAACAGCTGATGAGCACTTGCATGTACCACTACATGGAACAACACAACAGCTGACGAACACTTACATCACTACATGGAACAACACAACAACTGATGAACACTTACATGTTTCACTAAATGGAAAATACAACAGCTGATGAAAACTTACATGTATCACTACATGGAACAACACAACAGCTGACGAACACTTACATCACTACATGGAACAACACAACAACTGATGAACACTTACATGTTTCACTAAATGGAAAATACAACAGCTGATGAAAACTTACATGTATCACTACATGGAACAATACAACAGCTGATGAATACTTACATGTATCGCTACATGGAACAACACAACAAGTGATGAACACTTACATGTATCACTACATGGAACAACACAACAACTGATGAACACTAACATGTTTCACTACATGGACCAATACAACAGCTGACAAACACTTATATGTATCACTACAAGGAACAATACAACAGCTGATGAACACTTACATCACTACATGGAACAACTCAACAGCTGATGAACATTTACATGTATCACTACGTGGAACAACACACCAGCTGATCAACACTTACATCACTACATGGAACAACACAACAAGTGATGAACACTTACATGTATCACTACACATTTGTATAGAACAACTGGCACTCGGTGAATGATGTTGTCAGCATCACACCGATGACATCCAGAGGTCTCCAGAAAATTACTCTCGTGGTCTGAATGACCTTCAGAGAACTGGATAAGCCACTTGACCACTTGGCAAATTAGAACAACGCTGATTGGGAGAGAGCTGGGCAGGTACAACATCGACATTGCAGCGTTGAGCGAGACACGACTTGCAGAAGAAGGCCAAATCTGTGAAGTAGGTGCAGGCTACACATTTTTCTGGAGTGGAAGGAAAAGCGAGGAAAGATGCCAGTCTGGTGTGGGATTTGCCATTAAGTCAGCACTGATCGACAAATTAGCTGGTTTTCCAAGTGCTATAAATGACAGACTCATGACCATTAAGTTGCCCCTGCTGTATGGAAGGAAGCATGCAACCATTGTGAGTGTCTACGCACCAACTATGACCAATGAAGACGATGTCAAGAACAAGTTATATGAGGACCTGCACAATGAATTAACATCTGTTCCCAAACGAGACAAACTTATACTCCTTGGGGATTTCAATGCCAGAGTAGGCCAGACACCACCGCTTGGAGTGGCATTATTGGAAAGCACGGAGTCGGAAATTGTAACAGCAATGGACTCCTCCTTCTTCAGACATGTGCCGAACATGATCTCCTGATTACCAACACAATTTTCCGTCTTCCTATGAGAAATAGGACATCGTGGATGCACCCTCGCTCGAAACACTGGCACCTCATTGACTATGTCATCGTCAGGAAGAGTGACAGACAAGATATTCGGGTAACAAAATCCATGTGTGGTGCTGAATGTTGGGCAGACCATCGTCTGATTATCTCAAAAATAAACATACACATCAAACCACCACGGCGTCATCAAAGTGTAAAAATGAAAAAAAAAACAACTAAATGTCACCCGCCTAAATAGCAAGAAAATGCAGCTGTCGTTTGAAAATATGCTGGAAGACTGCATCAAGCCCAATGCTGCAGCTAAACAGGATACAGAAACAGAGTGGAGAGCCCGAAAGGACATAATTTACAACACTGCTATGGAAATCCTGGGTCAAGCACCCCGAAAGCATAAAGACTGGTTTGATGAAAATTCCGAAGACATCAACCAATTGCTGGCCGAGAAACATCTTCTCCTCGAGGCACATTTGAATGACCCGAAGTCAACATCGAAAAAAAAGATGCCTTCAAGAATATTCAGAGAGTAGTGCAGCAGAAACTACGGCACATGCGGGACTCCTGGCTGAGCAGCAAAGCTGATGAAATTCAGGGCTTTGCTGACAGACATGATATGAAAAACTTCTACAACTCACTGAAAGCGGTCTATGGTCCTACATCACCAGGCATAGTTCCCCTCCTCAGTGCAGATAGGGAAATATTGGTCAACGATAAGAAAGAAATCCTTCAACTCTGGGCAGAGCATTTCAGCAACATCCTAATTGCAACTTCCTTCTTCGATGATGAAACCATCAACTGCCTTCCTCAAGTTCCCACCAATGATACACTTGATGACCTACAAACCATAGTGGAAGTAAACAAAGCCATCCAGCAACTCTCCAGCGGCAAGGCACTTGGTCCTGATTCCATCCCAGCAGAGATATACAAGGCAGATGGGTCGGTCCCAAAAGAACAGCTTTACCAAGTCTTTACAAACATATGGATGAACGAGACCATGCCACAAGATTTCAAGGACGCGTCAGTAGTCCACCTTTACAAACGTAAAGGAAACCGCCAATCCTGTGAGGAGGCATCTCCTTGCTTTCAATTGCCAGAATTCTTCGAAATCGCCTCACGGCCCATCTCAATCAAGGTCTTCTTCCTGAGAGTCAATGTGGCTTCAGAAAAGAACGAGGAACTGTTGATATGATTTTCGCTGCAAAGCAGCTGCAAGAGAAATGTCAAGAATAAATCTGCGAAATGTTCTCCACTTTCATTGACCTTACTAAGGCTTTTGATACAGTCAGCAGAGAAGGACTGTGGAAGATTATGGCAAAATATGGCTGTCCACGAAAGTTTGTCAAAATAGTGCGGCTATTTCATGATAGTATGCAGGCAAGAGTACAGGAAAATGGTGAACTGTCTGAGCCCTTTCCTGTCACTAATGGAGTGAAGCAAGGATGAGTCCTTGCACCAACACTGTTCAGCCTCATGTTTTCAGCTATGTTGACGAATGCCTTTGAGAACAACGACATTGGAATAGGCATCAACTACCGCATAGATGGAAAGTTATTCAATCTCAGAAGGCTGATAGCTAAAAAAAAAATTGAAAGCGACACCGCCAGAGAGCTCCTGTTTGCTGATGATTGCGCTCTATATGCCAGCTCAGAGGCAGACATGCAACTCAATGTTTCAGCTTTCTCACATGCCTGTGCCAACTTTGGGCTCAATATCAACTTGGAGAAGACTGTAGTTATGTACCAGCCAGCCTCCAGGGATTAATCACACTGTGCCTAATATCAAAATGAATGGTCATAGACTGAGTGTTGTGGACAAATTGACCTATCTTGGCAGCACTTTGTCACAAGCTGCCACAATTGATGATGAAGTGAATACAAGAATCTCCAAGGCCAGCGCGGCCTTTGGCAGACTGTACAAGAATGTATGGGACAGAATTGGAATAAGCCTGCAAATAAAGCTTAAAGTCTACAAAGCAGTTGTATTATCCGCACTGCTATATGCTTGTGAAACCTGGACTGTTTATCAGCGACACGCTATGAAATTAAACCACTTCCATACAGTCTGCCTTAGGAAGCTACTGAAGATTAAATGGCAAGACAAGATCCCAGACACTGAAGTCCTAGAAAGAGCATCCATGCCCAGTATCCACACTCTACTAATGAAGAATCAGATTCCCTGGGCTGGTCACTTGACTCGCACGCCAGATCACAAGCTCCCTAAACGAATTTTTTACGGCGAGTTGTGTTGTGATAAACGCTCCCAAGGCGGCCAGAGGAAATGCTTTAAAGACACTGAAAATCTCACTGAATGCTTTTGGAATTCAACATGACACCTGGGAGACTGCAGCCAGAGACCGAAATTCGTGGCGTGCATCATTACGCAAGGGTGCAGTCACGTGTGAGGCAACCAGGACCGCAAGAGCTGTGAAGAAAAGGCAGGACAGAAAAACCACTGCAGGATATTCTCCTCCAGATACGTCAAGCATTCTTTGTCCACATTGTCAAAGAACATTTCGAGCCAAAATAGGCCTTATCAGCCATCTTAGAACTCACGGCTCTACACTTTCAACCCCACTGGATGAAATGAATGGTTATCATCATTCTTGATGGACAAACAACACATGGGACAATACAACAGCTGATGAGCACTTACATGTATCATTACATATTATAATAGAACAATTGGCACTCGGTGAATGATGTTGTCAGCATCACACCGATGACACCCAGAGGATTCCAGAAAATTGCACTCGTGGTCTGAATGACCTTCAGAGCACTAGATAGGCCATTTGACCACTTGGCAAATTACCATCCATAATTAGACCTGAAAGTTTATAAATTGAACTTAGCAGTGGCCAAAGAAGAGCAGCGCACGACGAGGTCAAGAAGTTCCGTCAATCAATTATGGAGTGTCACACTTAGGTAATGGGCAAAAATACAAGCACATTGAGGGATTCCGCTGGAGTTCTGGGTGTTTACGAAGATCACACAAGAACAGGTGTGCATGTTTGGGCATCTATGGCAAGCAACGATGATATGTGCCTCTGAGGTGACTGAACTGACACTATCAACAAGTTCTGATATTGTATACTACATCTCTTACATAATGAACTGACACCATCAACACGTTCTAATGTTTTATAGTTAATCTCTTACACAATGAACTGACATTATCAACACGCTCTAATGTGTTATAGTTAATCTCTTACACAATGAACTGACACAATCAACATGCTCTAATGTTTTATATTTCATCTCTTACACTATGAACTGACACAATCAACACGCTCTAATGTTTTATACTTCATCTCTTACTCAGTGAATTAACACTATCAACACTCTCTGATGTTTTTTATTTCATTTCTTACACAATGAACTGACATTATCAACACACTCTAATGTGTTATAGTTAATCTCTTACACAATGAACTGACACAATCAACATGCTCTAATGTTTTATATTTCATCTCTTACACTATGAACTGACACAATCAACACGCTCTAATGTTTTATACTTCATCTCTTACTCAGTGAATTAACACTATCAACACTCTCTGATGTTTTTTATTTCATTTCTTACACAATGAACTGACATTATCAACACACTCTAATGTGTTATAGTTAATCTCTTACACAATGAACTGACACAATCAACATGCTCTAATGTTTTATATTTCATCTCTTACACTATGAACTGACACAATCAACACGCTCCAATGTTTTATACTTCATCTCTTACTCAGTGAATTAACACTATCAACACTCTCTGATGTTTTTTATTTCATCTCTTACACAATGAATTGACACTATCAACACGCTCTAATGATTCATGTTTTATACTTCAACTCTTACACAATGAACAGAGAACACTTGCATGTTTTGTATCCGTTTCCAGGGTTACAATGAACTCCGGGTGGATCTTAAACTGGAGAGGAAAAGATATTTCGCCCACTACTCATATTTTGGCGTTGGAGACGAGGCTAGCAAGTACCAGCTGACAGTGAGGGGATATCAGGGTACAGCCGGTGACGATTTTACCCGATATAACAACGTATTGTTCTCCACATATGACAATGATAATGAAAAACACTCTGCCAACTGCGCTTATGTGTGGAAGGGTGGATGGTGGTACGAGAATTCCTGTCCGGATGCAGGTTCAAAACTGAATTGCGGCTTGGTAGATTACTGTCCAAATGGTATCCTCTGGTCAACTATACCATTGAGTAAATCTCTGACCTTTGCCGAAATGAAAATCAGAAAGGCGTCAAATAACTCTGAGTAGACAAGTGTACATTTTATTCTGCATGCTGTGTAGATTACCGAGCACATTAAGCAAACATGGTGTGTCTAGACAGCAGTTCAAGAAGTGATTCATACTAAATACCCACCTGCGTTGTGTCCTTGCCACGCCTTCCCGTTCTGGAAGCTCTGATTCTACATTTTGGAACAATATATCATAATAATACAATCACAGGTCGTGGGTGACTGGCTGCCAGAACTATCAACTATTAGTCGAACAGTTACATAAAAATCAACAAAGAAGGCAGACTCTTTCATCAACATTTACAGCAGGGAGACTGGATCTCTCATCAAAATTTACAGCAGAGAGACTGACTCTCTCATCAACATTTACACCATGGAGACTGACTATCTCATCAACATTAACAGCAGATATAATGAGTGTCTCATCAACATTTACAGCATGCAGCCTGACTATCTCATCAACATTTACAACAGAGAGACTGACTCTCTCATCGACATTTACAGCAGGAAAACGACTATATTATCAACATTTATAGCAGAGAGACTGACTCTCTAATCAACATTTACAGCGGGGAGAGTGACTCTCTGATCAACATTTACAGCAGACAGATTGAAGGTCTCATCAATATTTACTGCAGTGCATAATTGGCTCGAAGTCATGACATCATTGAGGCAAGAATACAGACAAAGTGGCTTGACAACATGGTATAATTGGGACAAGAATACGGACATAATGGCTTGACAGCATAGTATAATTGGGACAAGAATACAGACATAGTGGCTTGACAGCGTGGTATAATTGGGACAAGAATACAGACATAGTGGCTTGACAGCATGGTATAATTGGGACAAGAATACAGACATAGTGGCTTGACAACATGGTATAATTGGGACAAGAATACAGACAAAGTGGCTTGACAGCATGGTATAATTGGGACAAGAATACAGACGTAGTGGCTTGACAACATGGTATAATTGGGACAAGAATACAGACAAAGTGGCTTGACAGCATGGTATAATTGGGACAAGAATACAGACATAGTGGCTTGACAACATGGTATAATTGGGACAACAATACAGACATAGTGGCTTGACAGCATGGTATAATTGGGACAAGAATACAGACATAGTGGCTTGACAGCATGGTATAATTGGGACAAGAATACAGACATAGTGGCTTGACAGCATGGTATAATTGGGACAAGAATACAGACATAGTGGCTTGACAACATGGTATAATTGGGACAAGAATACAGACAAAGTGGCTTGACAGCATGGTATAATTGGGACAAGAATACAGAAATAGTGGCTTGACAGCATGGTATAATTGGGACAAGAATACAGACATAGTGGCTTGACAGCATGGTATAATTGGGACAACAATACAGACATAGTGGCTTGACAGCATGGTATAATTGGGACAAGAATACAGACATAGTGGCTTGACAGCATGGTATAATTGGGACAAGAATACAGATATAGTGGCTTGACAGCATGGTATAATTGGGACAAGAATACAGACATAGTGGCTTGACAGCATGGTATAATTGGGACAAGAATACAGACATAGTGGCTTGACAGCATGGTATAATTGGGACAAGAATACAGACAAAGTGGCTTGACAGCATGGTATAATTGGGACAAGAATACAGACAAAGTGGCTTGACAGCATGGTATAATTGGGACAAGAATACAGACAAAGTGGCTTGACAGCATGGTATAATTGGGACAAGAATACAGACATAGTGGCTTGACAGCATGGTATAATTGGGACAAGAATACAGACATACTGGCTTGACAGCATGGTATAATTGGGACAAGAATACAGACATAGTGGCTTGACAGCATGGTATAATTGGGACAAGAATACAGACATAGTGGCTTGACAGCATGGTATAATTGGGACAAGAATACAGACATAGTGGCTTGACAGCATGGTATAATTGGGACAAGAATACAGACATAGTGGCTTGACAGCATGGTATAATTGGGACAAGAATACAGACATAGTGGCTTGACAGCATGGTATAATTGGGACAAGAATACAGACATAGGGGAGACTGGGGAGAAATGGACCAGCAATTTTGTATTTTTCAATTTTTGCTCATCACCGGAACAGATTTTATCGAAACATAACAAAACCATGACTAAAATGTTGTACATTCATTTATTTTAAAAGGGGAAAACATTTAGCAATCTATTTCTATATGTTTCTTTACAAAATGCATTTAAAAAATGTATATGAACATGGGGAGAAATGGACCACCATTGGGGTGAAATGGACAAGCACGTGGGGAGCAATGGACCATAGTGGGGAGAAATGGACCTTTTTTAAAAAGAAGCAGCAACAACTCATCCATATTGCTATAAGAAATAAATAATCATTAAAAGGATATTTGCAGTTTTTTCTTATTATTTTAAGCGACAGTAAAAAAGTTTAATATGATATATTAATCTAATATAAAGTTTTATCGAACATTTAAGCCTGCAAGACTTTCTTTGAAGACATAGCCATCTATGGTCCTAGAAGTGGTTCCAGTGATTGTAGATCTAGTAAGCTGTGTTTTAATACATGTAATTGAGACACTGGCGACATCTTCTACCTTAGGCTTAACAATTTTACCAGCAACCTTCTCACTCTTGCGCAAGAACTCTACCTCAACATCACCATCATCATCAATGTCTCCCCTTATAATTCCTACATAGTAAACACAAGTCTTCTTTGTTCCATATTCACATAGCACACACTGGCCTTCAAAAACCTCACGCACACCAGTCAAGCTAACCGTACACTCCTCATTTTCACCAAATGAAACATCAGAATCTGTGTCATCACAAAACGAAATGTCAGTTTCTGGATCAACATCAAGTTCTTTCAGCAGCTGTCTCTTTACCTTTTTGGGTGGAACTTTTGCTGCCTTTTCTTTCATCACCGCTCTTTCCCTAATTCGATCCATTTCTGGCGTAGAAGTAGCCAGCATAGTTTTTCCTCTTTTCCTCATATTATTTGAATCTTTTCGCGGACCAGCTTTTGGTAGTCCTCTGAAAACATGAGGCGAAGTAAAGGAAGAATTAGCTTTATGTTGAAGACTCCCTGATATTTCCTGCAAGTCATCTACAAGGTTCTCAACATTACACTCTTTCTGATTTTCATGAAATTCTTGTGCAGTTTGATCTGTGCTGGTACCACAATGTGGAGATGCTGATCCTGTCTGTTCATTGCTTTCTAAAGTGGCATTTTCACTGTCCTTGCTGATGGGCCTGTTCGTTATTTCTGAAGGCATAAAATCATCTTCTGTAAAAACATCTTCGTTAAAGGGCCAAATACCTGACACTGCAAAGCCTGATTGAAAGTTAATGGGAGTTGCCGCTTTAAGAAAAGCGTGGCCTCCTAGATTTGCAACTTGATAGATTGTCAGTGGTGTCCCTACATTTTTCATCATCCATGAATCACACGCATTGTTGTAGACCGACTTCATGGGTCCAAAAACTGAACGGTCCAAGGGCTGAGTTTTAGATGAGGTGTGTGGTGGCAACGTGATCACATGAATGTTGTTTTTCTTGCACAGTTCAAGTGATTCAAATGAAATGTGGGAATCGTGATTGTCCAAGATCAAAATCAAAGGGAAGTCTTTGGAAGGTCTTGAGTGCTTAATGAAGTGATTTATAACTTTGACGAAATTATCACGGGTCATCCAACCTGATTCATTCACAAGGCCAAGGGAACCTTCAGGTGCTCCAGCAAGCATAAAATTCTTAAAATTTTTTCTGGGAAACACAAAAACTGGAGGGATAATGTGACCCGCAGCTGACACAATGCAACAGATTGTGACCAGTTCTCCTCTTTCTCTGGATGTCACCTGGCCTATTTGCTTCACTCCTCGTGGGGCAATTACTTTTGGCACTTTCTGTACAGTGGTCAGACCTGACTCATCCAAATTGTAGATTTGAGCTCCACTCACATTTAGTTTTGTAATGGTTTCCTTCACAATGTTGAAGAAGGTGCAAATATTATGTTTGTTGAAAGCTGTAGCTCTAGCCAAAGATGTTGCCTCAGGTTGCCTTTTGGTCAGCTCGGGATTCCGTCGCAAAAATCCACAAAGCCAGTCATTCCCTGCCATCATTTGCTCATCCCAGGTTAAAGGATGTGCAATGTTATTGACTTTCGCCATCTCGTACGCCAAAATACGAACGTTTTTAGTTGTGAGTCCATGGAACATTCTTGCACAATCTTTCAAGTACCTAGCAAAATCAGCTTCTTGCTTAGCTGTGAAAACAAGGCTATGCCTATAATTTGGTACGAGTCTAGTAGGCAGACCATTTCCTTCTCTGTCTTTTGTAAGATTGTTATTGAGGGTAGAGCGAGCAATGCCGTACTCCCTTGCAGCTTTCCTCACTTTCATTCCATTTTTCACAGCATTAACAGCTTCTCTCATACGTTCCTCCGTAACGAGACCCTTGTTGGTGTTTCTGATGTAAAATCTTGGCATCTGAAACAAAAGAGTGACATAATTATAAAACATTTAGAATGGTAGGCCTATCATTTGCAAAGAAATACTGATCATAGCACGAATGGCGTGCATCTTTAATAAATCACTGAAATCAAATTTGTTAACAATTTTATTGGTCTAGATTTAGACCCCAGTATTAAAAAGAATCAACAATGCTGATATTCGAATTCAATCTTCAACACTTTTAATAACAACAGACTGTCTTGTCAATTTCTTCTATGGGGAGAAATGAACCATGGGGAGAAATGAACCGGTCCATTTCTCCCCCATCAATGTATTAAACTATTCAGCCATAAAGTCTCTTAAATCTAATATTATATGCTATATTTTTTATATGAACTATTAAATAACAAGTAAATAAAGATATTAACGTAATTACCTTGTCCTGATTCCTGACTATGCGTCTGCTTTACGATGGTGTCTGGAACTGGAAAAAGAAACTTTAGTGCAGAAAAATTTTCAAACTTTGCGTGGGAACGACCTGTGCGGGAAGTCGATGGCAAATGACAAATTCGGACTATGTTTGATGTGGAAAACAAACTTATTATGGTTTCACTTTCATTGCATCACAGCCAGGGGCCAGAGAGGGGGTGGTCCATTTCTCCCCTATGTCCATTTCTCCCCAGTCTCCCCTAATGGCTTGACAGCATGGTATAATTGGGACAAGAATACAGACATAGTGGATTGACAGCATGGTATAATTGGGACAAGAATACAGACATAGTGGCTTGACAGCATGGTATAATTGGGACAAGAATACAGACATAGTGGCTTGACAGCATTGTATAATTGGGACAAGAATACAGACATAGTGGATTGACAGCATGGTATAATTGGGACAAGAATACAGACATAGTGGCTTGACAGCATGGTATAATTGGGACAAGAATACAGACATAGTGGCTTGACAGCATGGTATTATTGGGACAATAATACAGATATAGTGGCTTGACAGCATGGTATTATTGGGACAAGAATACAGACATAGTGGCTTGACAGCATGGTATAATTGGGACAAGAATACAGATATAGTGGCTTGACAGCATGGTATAATTGGGACAAGAATACAGACATAGTGGCTTGACAGCATGGTATAATTGGGACAAGAATACAGACATAGTGGCTTGACAGCATGGTATAATTGGGACAAGAATACAGACAGTGGCTTGAGAGCATGGTATAATTGGGACAAGAATACAGACATAATGGCTTGACAGCATGGTATAATTGGGACAAGAATACAGACATAGTGGCTTGACAGCATGGTATAATTAGGACAAGAATACAGACATAGTGGCTTGACAGCATGGTATAATTGGGACAGGAATACAGACATAGTGGCTTGACAGCATGGTATAATTGGGACAAGAATACAGACATAATGGCTTGACAGCATGGTATAATTGGAACAAGAATACAGACATAATGGCTTGACAGCATGGTATAATTGGGACAAGAATACAGACATAGTGGCTTGACAGCATGGTATAATTGGGACAAGAATACAAACATAGTGGCTTGACAGCATGGTATAATTGGGACAAGAATACAGACATAGTGGCTTGACAGCATGGTAGAATTGGGACAAGAATGCAGACATAGTGGCTTGACAGCATGGTATAATTGGGACAAGAATACAGATATAGTGGCTTGACAGCATGGTATAATTGGGACAAGAATACAGACATAGTGGCTTGACAGCATGGTATAATTGGTACAAGAATACATATATAGTGGCTTGACAGCATGGTATAATTGGGACAAGAATACAGACATAGTGGCTTGACAGCATGGTATAATTGGGACAAGAATACAAACATAGTGGCTTGACAGCATGGTATAATTGGTACAAGAATACATATATAGTGGCTTGACAGCATGGTATAATTGGGACAAGAATACAGACATAGTGGCTTGACAGCATGGTATAATTGGGACAAGAATACAAACATAGTGGCTTGACAGCATGGTATAATTGGGACAAGAATACAAACATAGTTGCTTGACAGCATGGTATAATTGGGACAAGAATACAAACATAGTGGCTTGACAGCATGGTATAATTGGGACAAGAATACAGACATAGTGGCTTGACAGCATGGTATAATTGGGACAAGAATACAGACATAGTGGCTTGACAGCATGGTATAATTGGGACAAGAATACAGACATAGTGGCTTGACAGCATGGTATAATTGGGACAAGAATACAGACATAGTGGCTTGACAGCATGGTATAATTGGGACAAGAATACAGACATAATGGCTTGACAGCATGGTATAATTGGGACAAGAATACAGACATAGTGGCTTGACAGCATGGTATAATTAGGACAAGAATACAGACATAGTGGCTTGACAGCATGGTATAATTGGGACAAGAATACAGACATAGTGGCTTGACAGCATGGTATAATTGGGACAAGAATACAGACATAATGGCTTGACAGCATGGTATAATTGGAACAAGAATACAGACATAATGGCTTGACAGCATGGTATAATTGGGACAAGAATACAGACATAGTGGCTTGACAGCATGGTATAATTGGGACAAGAATACAAACATAGTGGCTTGACAGCATGGTATAATTGGGACAAGAATACAGACATAGTGGCTTGACAGCATGGTAGAATTGGGACAAGAATGCAGACATAGTGGCTTGACAGCATGGTATAATTGGGACAAGAATACAGATATAGTGGCTTGACAGCATGGTATAATTGGGACAAGAATACAGACATAGTGGCTTGACAGCATGGTATAATTGGTACAAGAATACATATATAGTGGCTTGACAGCATGGTATAATTGGGACAAGAATACAGACATAGTGGCTTGACAGCATGGTATAATTGGGACAAGAATACAAACATAGTGGCTTGACAGCATGGTATAATTGGTACAAGAATACATATATAGTGGCTTGACAGCATGGTATAATTGGGACAAGAATACAGACATAGTGGCTTGACAGCATGGTATAATTGGGACAAGAATACAAACATAGTGGCTTGACAGCATGGTATAATTGGGACAAGAATACAAACATAGTTGCTTGACTGCATGGTATAATTGGGACAAGAATACAAACATAGTCGCTTGACAGCATGGTATAATTGGGACAAGAATACAAACATAGTTGCTTGACAGCATGGTATAATTGGGACAAGAATAAAAACATAGTGGCGTGACAGCATGGTATAATTGGGACAAGAATACAGACATAGTGGCTTGACAGCATGGTATAATTGGGAGAAGAATACAGACATAGTGGCTTGACAGCATGGTATAATTGGGACAAGAATACAAACATAGTGGCTTGACAGCATGGTATAATTGGGACAAGAATACAAACATAGTTGCTTGACAGCATGGTATAATTGGGACAAGAATACAGACAATGTGGCTTGACAGCATGGTATAATTGGGACAAGAATACAGAAATAGTGGCTTGACAGCATGGTATAATTGGGACAAGAATACAGACATAGTGGCTTGACAGCATGGTATAATTGGGACAAGAATACAGACATAGTGGCTTGACAGCATGGTATAATTGGGACAACAATACAGACATAGTGGCTTGACAGCATGGTATAATTGGGACAAGAATACAGACATAGTGGCTTGACAGCATGGTATAATTGGGACAAGAATACAGATATAGTGGCTTGACAGCATGGTATAATTGGGACAAGAATACAGACATAGTGGCTTGACAGCATGGTATAATTGGGACAAGAATACAGACATAGTGGCTTGACAGCATGGTATAATTGGGACAAGAATACAGACAAAGTGGCTTGACAGCATGGTATAATTGGGACAAGAATACAGACAAAGTGGCTTGACAGCATGGTATAATTGGGACAAGAATACAGACAAAGTGGCTTGACAGCATGGTATAATTGGGACAAGAATACAGACAAAGTGGCTTGACAGCATGGTATAATTGGGACAAGAATACAAACATAGTGGCTTGACAGCATGGTATTATTGGGACAAGAATACAAACATAGTCGCTTGACAGCATAGTATAATTGGGACAAGAATACAGACAAAGTGGCTTGACAGCATGGTATAATTGGGACAAGAATACAGAAATAGTGGCTTGACAGCATGGTATAATTGGGACAAGAATACAGACATAGTGGCTTGACAGCATGGTATAATTGGGACAAGAATACAGACATAGTGGCTTGACAGCATGGTATAATTGGGACAACAATACAGACATAGTAGCTTGACAGCATGGTATAATTGGGACAAGAATACAGACATAGTGGCTTGACAGCATGGTATAATTGGGACAAGAATACAGATATAGTGGCTTGACAGCATGGTATAATTGGGACAAGAATACAGACATAGTGGCTTGACAGCATGGTATAATTGGAACAAGAATACAGACATAGTGGCTTGACAGCATGGTATAATTGGGACAAGAATACAGACATAGTGGCTTAACAGCATGGTATAATTGGGACAAGAATACAAACATAGTGGCTTGACAGCATGGTATAATTGGGACAAGAATACAGACATAGTGGCTTGACAGCATGGTAGAATTGGGACAAGAATACAGACATAGTGGCTTGACAGCATGGTATAATTGGTACAAGAATACATATATAGTGGCTTGACAGCATGGTATAATTGTGACAAGAATACAGACATAGTGGCTTGACAGCATGGTATAATTGGGACAAGAATACAAACATAGTGGCTTGACAGCATGGTATAATTGGGACAAGAATACAAACATAGTTGCTTGACAGCATGGTATAATTGGGACAAGAATACAAACATAGTGGCTTGACAGCATGGTATAATTGGGACAAGAATACAAACATAGTCGCTTGACAGCATGGTATAATTGGGACAAGAATACAAACATAGTTGCTTGACAGCATGGTATAATTGGGACAAGAATAAAAACATAGTGGCGTGACAGCATGGTATAATTGGGACAAGAATACAGACATAGTGGCTTGACAGCATGGTATAATTGGGACAAGAATACAGACATAGTGGCTTGACAGCATGGTATAATTGGGACAAGAATACAAACATAGTGGCTTGACAGCATGGTATAATTGGGACAAGAATACAAACATAGTTGCTTGACAGCATGGTATAATTGGGACAAGAATACAAACATAGTGGCTTAACAGCATGGTATAATTGGGACAAGAATACAAACATAGTCGCTTGACAGCATGGTATAATTGGGACAAGAATACAAACATAGTTGCTTGACAGCATGGTATAATTGGGACAAGAATACAAACATAGTTGCTTGACAGCATGGTATAATTGGGACAAGAATACAAACATAGTGGCGTGACAGCATGGTATAATTGGGACAAGAATACAGACATAGTGGCTTGACAGCATGGTATAATTGGGACAAGAATACAGACATAGTGGCTTGACAGCATGGTATAATTGGTACAAGAATACATATATAGTGGCTTGACAGCATGGTATAATTGGGACAAGAATACAGACATAGTGGCTTGACAGCATGGTATAATTGGGACAAGAATACAAACATAGTGGCTTGACAGCATGGTATAATTGGGACAAGAATACAAACATAGTGGCTTGACAGCATGGTATAATTGGGACAAGAATACAAACATAGTTGCTTGACAGCATGGTATAATTGGGACAAGAATACAAACATAGTGGCTTGACAGCATGGTATAATTGGTACAAGAATACAGACATAGTGGCTTGACAGCATGGTATAATTGGGACAAGAATATAAACATAGTGGCTTGACAGCATGGTATAATTGGGACAAGAATACAAACATAGTGGCTTGACAGAATGGTATAATTGGGACAAGAATACAAACATAGTGGCTTGAAAGCATTGTATAATTGGGACAAGAATAGGAACATAGTGGCTTGACAGCATGGTATAATTGGGACAAGAATACAGACATAGTGGCTTGACAGCATGGTATAATTGGGACAAGAATACAAACATAGTGACTTGACAGCATGGTATAATTGGGACAAGAATACAAACATAGTTGCTTGACAGCATGGTATAATTGGGACAAGAATACAGACATAGTGGCTTGACAGCATGGTATAATTGGGACAAGAATACAGACATAATGGCTTGACAGCATGGTATAATTGGAACAAGAATACAGACATAATGGCTTGACAGCATGGTATAATTGGGACAAGAATACAGACATAGTGGCTTGACAGCATGGTATAATTGGGACAAGAATACAGACAGTGGCTTGAGAGCATGGTATAATTGGGACAAGAATACAGACATAATGGCTTGACAGCATGGTATAATTGGGACAAGAATACAGACATAGTGGCTTGACAGCATGGTATAATTAGGACAAGAATACAGACATAGTGGCTTGACAGCATGGTATAATTGGGACAAGAATACAGACATAGTGGCTTGACAGCATGGTATAATTGGGACAAGAATACAGACATAATGGCTTGACAGCATGGTATAATTGGAACAAGAATACAGACATAATGGCTTGACAGCATGGTATAATTGGGACAAGAATACAGACATAGTGGCTTGACAGCATGGTATAATTGGGACAAGAATACAAACATAGTCGCTTGACAGCATGGTATAATTGGGACAAGAATACAAACATAGTTGCTTGACAGCATGGTATAATTGGGACAAGAATAAAAACATAGTGGCGTGACAGCATGGTATAATTGGGACAAGAATACAGACATAGTGGCTTGACAGCATGGTATAATTGGGACAAGAATACAGACATAGTGGCTTGACAGCATGGTATAATTGGGACAAGTATACAAACATAGTGGCTTGACAGCATGGTATAATTGGGACAAGAATACAAACATAGTTGCTTGACAGCATGGTATAATTGGGACAAGAATACAGACAAAGTGGCATGACAGCATGGTATAATTGGGACAAGAATACAGAAATAGTGGCTTGACAGCATGGTATAATTGGGACAAGAATACAGATATAGTGGCTTGACAGCATGGTATAATTGGGACAAGAATACAGACATAGTGGCTTGACAGCATGGTATAATTGGGACAAGAATACAGACATAGTGGCTTGACAGCATGGTATAATTGGGACAAGAATACAGACATAGTGGCTTGAGAGCATGGTATAATTGGGACAAGAATACAGACATAATGGCTTGACAGCATGGTATAATTGGGAAAAGAATACAGACATAGTGGCTTGACAGCATGGTATAATTAGGACAAGAATACAGACATAGTGGCTTGACAACATGGTATAATTGGGACAAGAATACAGACATAGTGGCTTGACAGCATGGTATAATTGGGACAAGAATACAGACATAATGGCTTGACAGCATGGTATAATTGGAACAAGAATACAGACATAATGGCTTGACAGCATGGTATAATTGGGACAAGAATACAGACATAGTGGCTTGACAGCATGGTATAATTGGGACAAGAATACAAACATAGTGGCTTGACAGCATGGTATAATTGGGACAAGAATACAGACATAGTGGCTTGACAGCATGGTAGAATTGGGACAAGAATGCAGACATAGTGGCTTGACAGCATGGTATAATTGGGACAAGAATACAGATATAGTGGCTTGACAGCATGGTATAATTGGGACAAGAATACAGACATAGTGGCTTGACAGCATGGTATAATTGGTACAAGAATACATATATAGTGGCTTGACAGCATGGTATAATTGGGACAAGAATACAGACATAGTGGCTTGACAGCATGGTATAATTGGGACAAGAATACAAACATAGTGGCTTGACAGCATGGTATAATTGGTACAAGAATACATATATAGTGGCTTGACAGCATGGTATAATTGGGACAAGAATACATACATAGTGGCTTGACAGCATGGTATAATTGGGACAAGAATACAAACATAGTGGCTTGACAGCATGGTATAATTGGGACAAGAATACAAACATAGTTGCTTGACAGCATGGTTTAATTGGGACAAGAATACAAACATAGTCGCTTGACAGCATGGTATAATTGGGACAAGAATACAGACATAGTGGCTTGACAGCATGGTATAATTGGGACAAGAATACAGACAGTGGCTTGAGAGCATGGTATAATTGGGACAAGAATACAGACATAATGGCTTGACAGCATGGTATAATTGGGACAAGAATACAGACATAGTGGCTTGACAGCATGGTATAATTAGGACAAGAATACAGACATAGTGGCTTGACAGCATGGTATAATTGAGACAAGAATACAGACATAGTGGCTTGACAGCATGGTATAATTGGGACAAGAATAAAAACATAGTGGCGTGACAGCATGGTATAATTGGGACAAGAATACAGACATAGTGGCTTGACAGCATGGTATAATTGGGACAAGAATACAGACATAGTGGCTTGACAGCATGGTATAATTGGGACAAGAATACAAACATAGTGGCTTGACAGCATGGTATAATTGGGACAAGAATACAAACATAGTTGCTTGACAGCATGGTATAATTGGGACAAGAATACAAACATAGTGGCTTAACAGCATGGTATAATTGGGACAAGAATACAAACATAGTCGCTTGACAGCATGGTATAATTGGGACAAGAATACAAACATAGTTGCTTGACAGCATGGTATAATTGGGACAAGAATACAAACATAGTTGCTTGACAGCATGGTATAATTGGGACAAGAATACAAACATAGTGGCGTGACAGCATGGTATAATTGGGACAAGAATACAGACATAGTGGCTTGACAGCATGGTATAATTGGGACAAGAATACAGACATAGTGGCTTGACAGCATGGTATAATTGGTACAAGAATACATATATAGTGGCTTGACAGCATGGTATAATTGGGACAAGAATACAGACATAGTGGCTTGACAGCATGGTATAATTGGGACAAGAATACAAACATAGTGGCTTGACAGCATGGTATAATTGGGACAAGAATACAAACATAGTGGCTTGACAGCATGGTATAATTGGGACAAGAATACAAACATAGTTGCTTGACAGCATGGTATAATTGGGACAAGAATACAGACATAATGGCTTGACAGCATGGTATAATTGGGACAAGAATACAGACATAGTGGCTTGACAGCATGGTATAATTGGGACAAGAATACAGACAGTGGCTTGAGAGCATGGTATAATTGGGACAAGAATACAGACATAATGGCTTGACAGCATGGTATAATTGGGACAAGAATACAGACATAGTGGCTTGACAGCATGGTATAATTAGGACAAGAATACAGACATAGTGGCTTGACAGCATGGTATAATTGGGACAAGAATACAGACATAGTGGCTTGACAGCATGGTATAATTGGGACAAGAATACAGACATAATGGCTTGACAGCATGGTATAATTGGAACAAGAATACAGACATAATGGCTTGACAGCATGGTATAATTGGGACAAGAATACAGACATAGTGGCTTGACAGCATGGTATAATTGGGACAAGAATACAAACATAGTCGCTTGACAGCATGGTATAATTGGGACAAGAATACAAACATAGTTGCTTGACAGCATGGTATAATTGGGACAAGAATAAAAACATAGTGGCGTGACAGCATGGTATAATTGGGACAAGAATACAGACATAGTGGCTTGACAGCATGGTATAATTGGGACAAGAATACAGACATAGTGGCTTGACAGCATGGTATAATTGGGACAAGTATACAAACATAGTGGCTTGACAGCATGGTATAATTGGGACAAGAATACAAACATAGTTGCTTGACAGCATGGTATAATTGGGACAAGAATACAGACAAAGTGGCATGACAGCATGGTATAATTGGGACAAGAATACAGAAATAGTGGCTTGACAGCATGGTATAATTGGGACAAGAATACAGATATAGTGGCTTGACAGCATGGTATAATTGGGACAAGAATACAGACATAGTGGCTTGACAGCATGGTATAATTGGGACAAGAATACAGACATAGTGGCTTGACAGCATGGTATAATTGGGACAAGAATACAGACATAGTGGCTTGAGAGCATGGTATAATTGGGACAAGAATACAGACATAATGGCTTGACAGCATGGTATAATTGGGACAAGAATACAGACATAGTGGCTTGACAGCATGGTATAATTAGGACAAGAATACAGACATAGTGGCTTGACAACATGGTATAATTGGGACAAGAATACAGACATAGTGGCTTGACAGCATGGTATAATTGGGACAAGAATACAGACATAATGGCTTGACAGCATGGTATAATTGGAACAAGAATACAGACATAATGGCTTGACAGCATGGTATAATTGGGACAAGAATACAGACATAGTGGCTTGACAGCATGGTATAATTGGGACAAGAATACAAACATAGTGGCTTGACAGCATGGTATAATTGGGACAAGAATACAGACATAGTGGCTTGACAGCATGGTAGAATTGGGACAAGAATGCAGACATAGTGGCTTGACAGCATGGTATAATTGGGACAAGAATACAGATATAGTGGCTTGACAGCATGGTATAATTGGGACAAGAATACAGACATAGTGGCTTGACAGCATGGTATAATTGGTACAAGAATACATATATAGTGGCTTGACAGCATGGTATAATTGGGACAAGAATACAGACATAGTGGCTTGACAGCATGGTATAATTGGGACAAGAATACAAACATAGTGGCTTGACAGCATGGTATAATTGGTACAAGAATACATATATAGTGGCTTGACAGCATGGTATAATTGGGACAAGAATACATACATAGTGGCTTGACAGCATGGTATAATTGGGACAAGAATACAAACATAGTGGCTTGACAGCATGGTATAATTGGGACAAGAATACAAACATAGTTGCTTGACAGCATGGTATAATTGGGACAAGAATACAAACATAGTCGCTTGACAGCATGGTATAATTGGGACAAGAATACAAACATAGTTGCTTGACAGCATGGTATAATTGGGACAAGAATAAAAACATAGTGGCGTGACAGCATGGTATAATTGGGACAAGAATACAGACATAGTGGCTTGACAGCATGGTATAATTGGGACAAGAATACAGACATAGTGGCTTGACAGCATGGTATAATTGGGACAAGAATACAAACATAGTGGCTTGACAGCATGGTATAATTGGGACAAGAATACAAACATAGTTGCTTGACAGCATGGTATAATTGGGACAAGAATACAGACAATGTGGCTTGACAGCATGGTATAATTGGGACAAGAATACAGAAATAGTGGCTTGACAGCATGGTATAATTGGGACAAGAATACAGACATAGTGGCTTGACAGCATGGTATAATTGGGACAAGAATACAGACATAGTGGCTTGACAGCATGGTATAATTGGGACAACAATACAGACATAGTGGCTTGACAGCATGGTATAATTGGGACAAGAATACAGACATAGTGGCTTGACAGCATGGTATAATTGGGACAAGAATACAGATATAGTGGCTTGACAGCATGGTATAATTGGGACAAGAATACAGACATAGTGGCTTGACAGCATGGTATAATTGGGACAAGAATACAGACATAGTGGCTTGACAGCATGGTATAATTGGGACAAGAATACATACAAAGTGGCTTGACAGCATGGTATAATTGGGACAAGAATACAGACAAAGTGGCTTGACAGCATGGTATAATTGGGACAAGAATACAGACAAAGTGGCTTGACAGCATGGTATAATTGGGACAAGAATACAGACAAAGTGGCTTGACAGCATGGTATAATTGGGACAAGAATACAGACATACTGGCTTGACAGCATGGTATAATTGGGACAAGAATACAAACATAGTGGCTTGACAGCATGGTATAATTGGGACAAGAATACAAACATAGTCGCTTGACAGCATGGTATAATTGGGACAAGAATACAAACATAGTTGCTTGACAGCATGGTATAATTGGGACAAGAATAAATACATAGTGGCGTGACAGCATGGTATAATTGGGACAAGAATACAGACATAGTGGCTTGACAGCATGGTATAATTGGGACAAGAATACAGACATAAAGGCTTGACAGCATGGTATAATTGGGACAAGAATACAAACATAGTGGCTAGACAGCATGGTATAATTGGGACAAGAATACAAACATAGTTGCTTGACAGCATAGTATAATTGGGACAAGAATACAGACAAAGTGGCTTGACAGCATGGTATAATTGGGACAAGAATACATAAATAGTGGCTTGACAGCATGGTATAATTGGGACAAGAATACAGACATAGTGGCTTGACAGCATGGTATAATTGGGACAAGAATACAGACATAGTGGCTTGACAGCATGGTATAATTGGGACAACAATACAGACATAGTAGCTTGACAGCATGGTATAATTGGGACAAGAATACAGACATAGTGGCTTGACAGCATGGTATAATTGGGACAAGAATACAGATATAGTGGCTTGACAGCATGGTATAATTGGGACAAGAATACAGACATAGTGGCTTGACAGCATGGTATAATTGGAACAAGAATACAGACATAGGGGCTTGACAGCATGGTATAATTGGGACAAGAATACATACATAGTGGCTTAACAGCATGGTATAATTGGGACAAGAATACAAACATAGTGGCTTGACAGCATGGTATACTTGGGACAAGAATACAGACATAGTGGCTTGACAGCATGGTAGAATTGGGACAAGAATACAGACATAGTGGCTTGACAGCATGGTATAATTGGGACAAGAATACAGATATAGTGGCTTGACAGCATGGTATAATTGGGACAAGAATACAGACATAGTGGCTTGACAGCATGGTATAATTGGTACAAGAATACATATATAGTGGCTTGACAGCATGGTATAATTGGGACAAGAATACAGACATAGTGGCTTGACAGCATGGTATAATTGGGACAAGAATACAAACATAGTGGCTTGACAGCATGGTATAATTGGGACAAGAATACAAACATAGTTGCTTGACAGCATGGTATAATTGGGACAAGAATACAAACATAGTGGCTTGACAGCATGGTATAATTGGGACAAGAATACAAACATAGTCGCTTGACAGCATGGTATAATTGGGACAAGAATACAAACATAGTTGCTTGACAGCATGGTATAATTGGGACAAGAATAAAAACATAGTGGCGTGACAGCATGGTATAATTGGGACAAGAATACAGACATAGTGGCTTGACAGCATGGTATAATTGGGACAAGAATACAGACATAGTGGCTTGACAGCATGGTATAATTGGGACAAGAATACAAACATAGTGGCTTGACAGCATGGTATAATTGGGACAAGAATACAAACATAGTTGCTTGACAGCATGGTATAATTGGGACAAGAATACAAACATAGTGGCTTAACAGCATGGTATAATTGGGACAAGAATACAAACATAGTCGCTTGACAGCATGGTATAATTGGGACAAGAATACAAACATAGTTGCTTGACAGCATGGTATAATTGGGACAAGAATACAAACATAGTTGCTTGACAGCATGGTATAATTGGGACAAGAATACAAACATAGTGGCGTGACAGCATGGTATAATTGGGACAAGAATACAGACATAGTGGCTTGACAGCATGGTATAATTGGGACAAGAATACAGACATAGTGGATTGACAGCATGGTATAATTGGTACAAGAATACATATATAGTGGCTTGACAGCATGGTATAATTGGGACAAGAATACAGACATAGTGGCTTGACAGCATGGTATAATTGGGACAAGAATACAAACATAGTGGCTTGACAGCATGGTATAATTGGGACAAGAATACAAACATAGTGGCTTGACAGCATGGTATAATTGGGACAAGAATACAAACATAGTTGCTTGACAGCATGGTATAATTGGGACAAGAATACAAACATAGTGGCTTGACAGCATGGTATAATTGGTACAAGAATACAGACATAGTGGCTTGACAGCATGGTATAATTGGGACAAGAATATAAACATAGTGGCTTGACAGCATGGTATAATTGGGACAAGAATACAAACACAGTGGCTTGACAGCATGGTATAATTGGGACAAGAATACAAACATAGTGGCTTGAAAGCATTGTATAATTGGGACAAGAATAGGAACATAGTGGCTTGACAGCATGGTATAATTGGGACAAGAATACAGACATAGTGGCTTGACAGCATGGTATAATTGGGACAAGAATACAAACATAGTGGCTTGACAGCATGGTATAATTGGGACAAGAATACAAACATAGTTGCTTGACAGCATGGTATAATTGGGACAAGAATACAAACATAGTGGCTTGACAGCATGGTATAATTGGGACAAGAATACAAACATAGTCGCTTGACAGCATGGTATAATTGGGACAAGAATACAAACATAGTTGCTTGACAGCATGGTATAATTGGGACAAGAATAAAAACATAGTGGCGTGACAGCATGGTATAATTGGGACAAGAATACAGACATAGTGGCTTGACAGCATGGTATAATTGGGACAAGAATACAGACATAGTGGCTTGACAGCATGGTATAATTGGGACAAGAATACAAACATAGTGGCTTGACAGCATGGTATAATTGGGACAAGAATACAAACATAGTTGCTTGACAGCATGGTATAATTGGGACAAGAATACAAACATAGTGGCTTAACAGCATGGTATAATTGGGACAAGAATACAAACATAGTCGCTTGACAGCATGGTATAATTGGGACAAGAATACAAACATAGTTGCTTGACAGCATGGTATAATTGGGACAAGAATACAAACATAGTTGCTTGACAGCATGGTATAATTGGGACAAGAATACAAACATAGTGGCGTGACAGCATGGTATAATTGGGACAAGAATACAGACATAGTGGCTTGACAGCATGGTATAATTGGGACAAGAATACAGACATAGTGGCTTGACAGCATGGTATAATTGGTACAAGAATACATATATAGTGGCTTGACAGCATGGTATAATTGGGACAAGAATACAGACATAGTGGCTTGACAGCATGGTATAATTGGGACAAGAATACAAACATAGTGGCTTGACAGCATGGTATAATTGGGACAAGAATACAAACATAGTGGCTTGACAGCATGGTATAATTGGGACAAGAATACAAACATAGTTGCTTGACAGCATGGTATAATTGGGACAAGAATACAAACATAGTGGCTTGACAGCATGGTATAATTGGTACAAGAATACAAACATAGTGGCTTGACAGCATGGTATAATTGGGACAAGAATACAGACATAGTGGCTTGACAGCATGGTATAATTGGGACAAGAATACAAACATAGTGGCTTGACAGCATGGTATAATTGGGACAAGAATACATACATAGTGGCTTGACAGCATGGTATAATTGGGACAAGAATACAAACATAGTGGCTTGACAGCATGGTATAATTGGGACAAGAATATAAACATAGTGGCTTGACAGCATGGTATAATTGGGACAAGAATACAAACATAGTGGCTTGACAGCATGGTATAATTGGGACAAGAATACAAACATAGTGGCTTGAAAGCATTGTATAATTGGGACAAGAATAGGAACATAGTGGCTTGACAGCATGGTATAATTGGGACAAGAATACAAACATAGTGGCTTGACAGCATGGTATAATTGGGACAAGAATACAAACATAGTGGCTTGACAGCATGGTATAATTGGGACAAGAATATAAACATAGTGGCTTGACAGCATGGTATAATTGGGACAAGAATACACACATAGTGGCTTGACAGCATGGTATAATTGGGACAAGAATACAAACATAGTGGCTTGAAAGCATTGTATAATTGGGACAAGAATAGGAACATAGTGGCTTGACAGCATGGTATAATTGGGACAAGAATACAACTGATTTTATGCGGCCCGCGAGGGCATTTAGAAATACATATTTTTACTTTATTTTTAAGTTATTTTGTTGAATTTTACAGAATTTCATGTACCGTTATGATTGTTCTAACATTTTTGATAAAATTTCTTTCTAATTATCTACTTTTGTAAACAGTCCTAGACCTTCGTAATGTAATGTTTCTTCTTCTACTTGCGTTCGCCTTTAATATGTCTATAACTGCAGTCTTGCCTCTTGTATGAATTTAACTGTCTTTTTTAGTTCACTTAGCAGTCCATACAGTTTATCTTCCACTGTTGTCTCACTAGGCCAGAAGGTTTGTCTAGATATGTTATATTTTGAGCTGTCTTTGAGTATGTGCTCTGCTGTCTGCGACGCCAAACCACATGTACACATGGCTGATTCACCAAACTTGAATTTTGTATACATGTGGTTGCGTAATCTATTGTGTTCTGTTCTGAGGCGCAGAATAATGACTTGTTCTGGTCTTTCCATAACGTGGTAGTCGTCTTGAGCAGGTTTTGGTGGCCGACTGACTGAATTGATCATTCTTTTCTTTTGGTGGTAGGCCTATGTAACGGCCACATCAGCCTGTTCTTGTTTTGCTCCTTCCTTAGCCAATTGATCAGCCCTGTCGTTTTCGGGTACTCCACAGTGGGATGGTATCCACTGTATGGTGACCTTATGCTGACTGCTAAGTTAAGAAAGTAGTGTCCTTAGTACTGGCAATTTCCCAGACATCATTTCGTTTTCGTTGAGGTGAGTTTCTTGCAAGCAACATACCCTTACCTTTTCTTGGTCCAAGATGTTTTCTAGTTCTATTTTTTGTTGTTGCTGACTCCCTCCGCATTCTAGTGCATTAGTTTTAATCTTTGTTTGGTATGGCCAGACGCTCTATTCTCAGGTCCCCTGGCTCCACAGCACATCTGAGAAGGACCACCAGTAGCTGTGGTTGGGCCCTTTCGAGGCATAGGGCCCGGCACTGCACCTGCATGGGGGTCTAAAGCAGGGCGAGCACCATAACATTTAGCAGTAGTCGACATATTTCATCACGCGTAATTGCGTGGCATCCTGATTTCTGTGGTGCGTCTCCTGGCTAGTTGCCCCCGTCTTCAAGACGTTTCTTTTGCTAGAGCAGACTGTGATCTTATTCGAGTTTAGATGTGTAGGCACGCACACACATGTCTGCGCATGCATGTACGTGCATACACATCTAGAGCGGTCTGGTTATTTCTCGTCGCCAGTGACTCGCCGTCGCCCCTTCTCCTGTTATTTAAAACAGCTCCGCCACGAGAAGGAGAGACGTTGGACTTGTGCTGCATAGGTGATGAATGCATGAGCCATTGGGGTATTTATGCGAGGTTGGGCGCTCACCCCAACTCCGCCCCCGGCTACACACAGCAACATTTGGAACCATGTAATGCTAAAATGCATATTTATCGATTTTCATATAGAGAAATATTTATCAACATGTAAAAATTTAAAAAGCATGATTTTATGAAAAACATATATTTCTCCAGGAATAAAATGATTTATTTTGCAAGAAAATATTAAATTTGAAAGTTTTTTGCTGTTATAAATTATTTCCACATTTACAATGTTCAAATTAATTTATTTGTTGTAGCAGTCTTGATATATTTCTGAAATTTATTCTGAGTTTACTACTTTTTTTACTGCCATACATCGCAGGGGTAATATTGGCAACAAATGACAGTTTTCCGAATATTTTATTTTCACACACAGCTGAAAGTAGGTTTTGTTTCATTTCCGCTTTTATGTTTTGTACAATTCTAACTGTTCAAATTTAATTAAAACAATGAGTGTCAATAACACAAGTAAGATTGAAGATGAATTGCGTGTTTAATGATGAATGGACAACTAAGTACTGTTTTATAAAAGTTGGTAGTAAATCAGTTTGCTTGTTGTGCCGTGAGTCAATGGCTGTCTTCAAGGAGGACAATTTAAAAAGACATTATCAAACAAAACATTCCGATATCGGATACAATTTAACAACCGAAAGGAGGGAAAGGAAATGCCTGGAGTTGGTGAAAATTTTGGAGAAACAGCAAACTGTTTTCACTAAACAGTCTTCAATTCAAATACTACATCTGAAGCTGGTCTTGTGCTGTCACACAGAACTGTAAAACAGAACAAGCCATTTTCTGATGGCGAGCTCATCAAGGGATGTTTGCTAGATGCAGCAAACATTATGTGTCCATAACCAAAAAAACAAACAAACAAACAAACAGATTTGACAAAATTACTTTATCAAGGAGAACTGTGGTCAGACGTGTTGACACGATAAGTGACAATTTGATGCATAAACTTCAAGATGCAAGTAAACAATTTTTGTGGTACTCTCTTGCATTGGATGAGAGTACCGTTGTACATGATCCATCCATCATGTGCCATGCCGGTAAGCGTGGGCGGTCATGTTCTGCCATCTCACTCGATCAACAGAGTCGTGGATCAGTTCCGTGTTTCTGTCTCGACCATGCCACAAGGCCAAGCCATCCAGATACTTGTTTCTAGGTCTTCCCCTTGGTCTGTTCCCCTCGATCTTACCAGTTGTCACCAAGTTCTCCAAATCATTTCTTCTCATAACATGCCCCAAAAATTGTGACTGTCTACGTCTAATGTCTCTGATCAGTTTACGATCTTCATTTGTTTCTTGAAGGACTTGTTCATTGGTCTTTCTGGCTGTCCATGGTATTCTTTGCATTTTCCTCAGAAACCACATTTCTACAGCCATCAGATGTTTTTCAGCCTGGCTGCTCATTGTCCAAGCTTCACATCCATATAAAAGTACAGGTTCTATGTAGCATCTCAACACTCTTTTTCTCGTTTCAATTGACATCTTTTTATTGGTCAGTATGTTTTTCATCTTGCTAAAGGCTACTTTTGCCATGGCGATTCTTGTTCTAATCTCTTCAAGGCATCTCCCATCAGATGTTATTACTGTTCCGAGGTAATTGTACCTATTCACTTGTTGAAGAATATTCCCATTTACTTGTATATTACACTGTGGTATTTCGTTCTTCTTAGTGACGACCATAATCTGTGTCTTTTTACAATTTAATTCTAACCCTAGTTGTTCACTGTGTGTAACAACCGCATCTACTAAATTTTGCAGGTCCTGTTCATTGTCTGCAATCAAGACTGTATCATCTGCATATCTAATGTTATTGATGCATCGTCCCCCAATGTTGATTCCTTCCATATTTTCAATATTTCTGAAAATATTTTCACTGTACAGGGAAAACAGATCTGGAGACATTACACATCCCTGTCTCACACCTCTCTTAATAGGCTGATATTGGCTTACTTCATTATCAACTCTTATGGCAGCTTGTTGTTTCCAATATATGTTTTTTACAAGTCTAAGGTCTTTCCCATCAATTTGTAGATCTTCAAGCATCCTTATCATGTTGACATGTCTCACTTTATCAAAAGCCTTTGTGTAGTCAATGAAGCAAAGGTGTAGATCTTTGTTTACTTCTATAGAACGTTCGATTATGTTTCTCAGTATATACACAGCATTTACTGTACCCTTGCCTTCCACAAACCCACATTGTTCTTCTCCTATTTCAGGTTGTATTTTCCTCCTAACTCTTTGCATGATAATTCTTAGCAAAATCTTCGTGATGTGACTCATTATACTAATTGTTCGATGTTGATCACATTCCAAGGCTCCTGATTTCTTTGGGATTGCAATAAATACAGAATTACATAACTCATGAGGTATATTTCCAGTATCATATATTGTATTAAGCAGACTGGTAACTTTATCTATTCCATATTCTTCTAAAGCATTAATCATTTCTGTTGTGACGCTGTCTGGACCGGGGGTTTTGCCAGATTTCATATGATTAAGAGCATTCTGAACCTCCATCTTCAAAATTGCTGGCCCTTCATTGTTATTTTGAACAATATATTGTTCGTCTCTGCTATCGTCATAAAGGTTTTTCACGTAATCTGACCATACATGTAAAATCTGATCTTTTTCTATTATGACTCTTCCATCTTTTGTCTTTAGGCAGCCTGCTGATGTACGTGTTCTTTGATTAGTAATCTCCTGAATTCTTTTGTGCATTAGTTTCGCATTTTTACTGTTGTGTTGTTTTTCAATTTCTCTGCATTTTTTCTCAAGCCATGTTTCTTTAGCCTCCTTACATAAGGTTCTGACTTTTCTGTGAATTTCTTCATATTTGGCAGGATTATTTTTTTTCTGTCTTCTTGTTTCCATTAGTTGTAAAATTTCTTCAGTCATCCATGTCTTACGGCCAACTTTCTTTACTTTTGGAATAGTTTTTTCTGCTGCACAACTGATTGAATTCTTCAGCATTTCCCATTGATCATCTACATCTTGAAATAGGATCTCTAGATCAGACAATAAATCAAATTTGTTCTTTACTTCTATGTTAAAATTATCTTGTATTTCTTTGTCAGTTTTCAATTTGCACAAGTCATATTTAGGGTTTCCTGCTGTATACTTGACTTTCCAGTATCATATATATATACTTTACCCTCAATGTGCCAGTAATTAATCTGTGATCACTGTAACAGTCTGCATTTGGAACTGTTTTTACAACTGTTAATGCATTTCGAAACCTTTTGCTTATCAGGATGTAATCTATCTGGTTTTTAATCCTGCTGTCTGGACTCCTCCATGTCCATAATCTTCTAGGATGTTGTTTAAACCAGGTGTTTCCTACAACCAATTCTTGTTCTTTTGCCCATTCTACAAGTCTGTAACCTCTTTCATTTCTCTCTCCCAAACCATGGTTGCCTACACTGTATCCATCGCTTTGCTTTCCTATTTTTGCGTTGAAATCACCCATTATGATATTTATTTCTGATTTTTTACAGTTCTTCAAAGCAGACTCCATGTCATTATAAAATTCCTCTATACTTTCTTCACTGCTTTCACTTGTTGGGGCATATACTTGAATTACATTTATTTTAAAAGGTCTTCCGTTTAATTTTACTAATAGAACTCTGTCTGACACAGCCCAATATCCTTTGACAGAATTTGATGTTTGCTTATCTAATATAATGGCTACACCTCTTTGCTGTTCTTCTCCTCCCGAGTAAATAATCTTACAATCATCTCCTGTCCTTATCCCTGCTCCTCTCCATCTCGTTTCCGATATTCCTAATATGTTAATCTTCTCTCTCTCCATTTCTTTTTTGATGTCCTCCAACTTTCCATCTGCATTCATTGTTCTAACATTCCAAGTTCCTACTTTCAATGATATTAATCTTTTGCACCTAGTAGCCTGTTGACGGTCTGGAGTCACCTGGTGCGCATGACTATCCCTACCGGGCGAGGCTGCTCCTATGGAGCACCCATTTACGCCGTTTCTCTGATTATCGATAAGTGAACACAACATGATTTTCTTGGCATGTGTAAAGAAGGTAGTTTGCCATTGCTTTCCTTCCCAGCAGTGACCATACTTGTCAGTGACCGTAGCCATTGTCTCCTCAAAAAAAGGAGATCCTCTGCCTACCGTCGTGAAGGTGGAGACCATAACCTACAACTATCTGTCGGCTGCTCTCCATCTTCATCCACCACCTGCACCCATGGCTTCACGTAACCCTGATCGGGGGGCTAAACGGGTACTCCACCTTGCCCAAGGGTGTCCCGTAGGCTAGCGGAGGGAAGGAGGCGCCTTACTTCTCCTTTGATAGGGTATACCCCTACATGATACTGCCCAATTATTTATATTTATACGTGGAATAAACACTTCTTTCAAACTCACTGAAGAATTACTGAGTGTTGAGTCGCTCAAAGACACAACCACAGGCCATGGTATAGTGAATGCTGTTACTAACTGTATTGACAGAACTGGGTTGGTTTGGAACAAGAAGACAAGTGTTACAACTGACGGAGCTCGTGATTTGACTGGAAAAAATGTAGGTCTGGTAAAGTTGATAAGTGATAAGATTAAAGCAGAATATCCAGACCACACATTATTACCACTTCACTGTGTGATTCATCAAGAAAGTCTGTGTAAAGCTGTTTTGAGTATCAAGCAAGTTATTGACACAGTTGTCAGTGTCATCAACCTCAAAAATCAAGAGGACTTAAACACAGACAGTTGAAGGAATTACTTGACGATTTGGAAACTGAACATTCCGATATCCTGTACCACAATAGTGTTCGATGGCTGAGTCTCGGCAAGGTGTTGAGGCGAGTGTGGGAACTCAGAGAAAAAATTGTGATGTTCCTAGAGATGAAGTGCATTGAGTGTGACTTTAATCCTTTCATTGTCAATAAAGAGTGGAAGTTAGACTTTATGTTTGCCATTGAAATCATGGAAAAGTTAAATGAACTTAATGTCAAACTTCAGGGCAATGGCGTGTTTGCACATGAATTGTATGTACATGTAAAATCATTTCAGGTAAAACTCTCACTGTTCTCCAGACAAGCACGTGGGAAAAGATTTTGTCACTTCCGTTTGCTGAAACAAGAAACCATTTCTGGTGAAATGACTGAAAAGTACAAAGCTCAATTAGATGCACTGATTTAAGATTTTGGATGGAGATTCCAAGATTTCAAGAACTTAGAGCCACAGTTCAATATTCTCAGTTCTCCTTTTAGTGCAGAAGCTGATACAGCCACAGACTACATACAGTTGGAGCTGCTTGACTTACAAGCAGATCATGACCTGAAAGAGAAATTCAAGTCAGATGGTTTGCTGGATTTCTATGGAGTTTTATCACAAGAACCATTTCCCAACTTGAAAAACTTTGCAGCTAAACTTTTGTCATTGTTTGGATCAACATACATTTTGCGAACAAGCATTCTCTTGCTTGAAGATCAACAAATCTAAGAATCTTTATTAGATCTTTATTGTCAGATTGCAACTTGTATGCTGTCATGTGAATTTCAACAAGTAAACTTGCTCCAGATTTCAAGAATATTGTCAAAAAGTGCAAGCAGTTACCTACATCTCATTAGAAATCAATAATTATAGTGACAATGTAGTCGGTTTGTGTCTGCCATTGATAGATAATAAAGAATATTTGTTATAATAGAAAGTTGTAAAATCTTGTTAACGAATTAGTAAACGTTTTTGTCCATATTGTCAAATATAATGTAAAAATATATAAGTAAACTAAAATTGCAATAATTAGTTATTTATACTGCTTAATAACCTATAAATAATTAACAATTACTTATTGTGATAGGTTGCTGTAAACAAAATGGACATTTTATATATATATATATATATATATATATATATATATATATATATATATATATATATATATATATATATATAATGATATATATTAATACTATATATATATATATATATATATATATATATATATATATATATATATATATATATATATATATATATATATATATATATATATATATATATGCCGCCCGCCAATAGCTTTACACTTTTCATTGTGGCCCTACGCACAAAAAGTTTCTCCACCCCAGGTCTAAACGTACAAACGAACGAACGAACGAACGAACGATCGCACTTTATTCTTCTTCTTCTTCTTTCGTTCGCTTGAAATATGTCTATAACTGCAATGCTGTCTCTTGTATGAATTGAATTGTCTTTTTCAGTTCACACAGGGGTCCATAGAGTTTGTCTTCCACTGTCGTCGCTCTAGGCCAGAAAGTTTGCCTAGATATGTTATATTTTGGGCAGTCTTGGAATATGTGCTCTGCTGTCTGCGACGATGGCATGGACGAGACAGGAACACTGAGCTGATCCACGACACTGGTGATCGAGTGAAATGGGGAGTCATGACCGCCCACGCTTTCCGGCATGGCACATGATTGATTGATTGATTGTCTGCGACGCCAATCCACATGTGCACATGGCTGTTTCACCAATCCTGAATTTTGTATACATGTGGTTGCGTAATCTATTGTGCCCTGTTCTGAGGCGCAGAATAATGACTTGTTCTGGTCTATCCATAACGTGGTAGTCATCTTGAGCAGGTTTTGGTGGCTTTCTGACTGATTTGATCATTCTTTTCTTTTGGTGGTATGTAACGGGCACATCAGGCTGTTCTTCTTTGGCTCCTTCCTTAGCCAATTGATCAGCTCTGTCGTTTCCGGTTACTCCACAGTGGGATGGTATCCACTGTATGGACCTTATGCTGACTGCTAAGTTCAGAAAGTAGTGTCCTTAGTACTGGCAATTTCCCAGACAGGAGCGCCTCGAGTACTGATTTTGCATTTGCCAATAGCACCACAGATTGTGTACCATGGCTGGTATTTAGTAATTTCTCTGTTGCTATCTTGATTGCCTCAATTTCAGCATCGTAGTTATGGCATTACTTTCCTGTCGGTACTCTAGCTGTGTCCCTAGTACTATTTGGGTATTCTATGTACACTCCCGCTCCTCCATTTCGAACAGCATTTTGTGCTGACCCATCTGTGTAGACTCGGATCCAGAGGTCCTGTGGGTATTCTTCATCAAGGAAGCTGAGAGTGGCTATTCTGCGCTGCACACTGTTCTGTTCTTCCTTGTCAAATATTCCTCTCACTTTTGTCTGGATTTGTAATGATAGTCTATGCTCATCTTTCCATGGAGTTCGCTCTAGAATACTTTATTTTCAAAAGGTAACAAATTGGGCACGCAGGCCCGTCTTACATTCGGCCCTTCCAATCACTCATCTTTCGTTCATCAGTGCATAGTACATTCACATAGGGGGGAAAACATTGTCAAATGAATGTTGTAAACATAAACATTGCATGTTACCATGTTATGAGACATATCCCCCACCCACCCACCCACCCATCACCTATCCATCCGCGCGGCCCCCACACATACACATCCACCATCTAACCACACAATACACAAAGGCATATGCATTCCCCCATCCAACCACCCATCATCCACTCACACATCCCACACACACCCCCATCTGCACCATCTCCCCACCGACACACACACACACACACATACCCCACCACCACACATCCCCCGCACACCCTCACCCACCCACACACAAACCCAGAGACATATTCATGCACCCACCCATCACCCACCCACACATCTCCCCACCTTCACACATCTCCCCACCCACACACACATCCATCCCCATTCCATAACCTACCAACACTCACCCACCTACATATCCTCCACCACCCCCACACACCCCTAACCACTCAGCGAAACACACATCCCCAGCCACATATCTCCTACCCACACACACAAATTCCCGCCAACTCAGACATCCCTCACCTACTCACACACAAAACCAGCACCCATCCAAACATACCCCACTTACACACATCCCCACCCACACATCCCGCACCCACACACACATCCCCCACCCACCTCCAACCTACACAATCACCCTCCCACACATCCTCCACTCACCCACCTGCCAACCACCCCCATCCCCATCTCTAACCCCCAATCACATATCCCTTAACTACACATCTCCCCACCCATACACACATCCCCACCCACCAACACATTCTGCATCCAAAAACACACACCTCCTACCCACACACATCCCACCACCCACATATACTCCAAACACACACATCCGCAGCCCACACACATCTTCCCACCCCCACAACATCCACACCCTTACACTCATCGCTCACACACATCCACCCACGCACGTACTCATCCATCAACCAGTCACACCCACACATCCCCCACCCACCATCAACACATGCATCTCCCAGCTAACCACCCACCCACACACACCCCAGCCACTAAGCAAAACACAGAATCCCATACTCACATACATCCTTAATCCACCCGCACATCCCACAACAAACCACACTTCCCCCACCCACACACCCCTCACCCTCACACATCTCCAATACCACACAACACCCCACCCATAAACACATTCCCTCACCCACACACACACATCCCCCACATGCATTCCCCATACACACCCCCGCCCACACATCTCTTACCCACACACACACACATCTCTCACCCACACACACATCTCCCTACCCACGCACACAACCCCCACTTACAAGCACGCTCACCAACCACACATACATCGTCCATCCACTCACATTTACCCAATCCATACTCACACACTCTCACCCATACAGACATATCCGAATTCACATACACATCCGCACACCCATCCCCCACACCCATCACACACCCATCCCCCAACCCACACACATCTCCCACACACTCATTCACCCACACATGCCTCACCCATCAACCCACCAAAATACAAATTTCCTACCATCACCCTCCAACCCACCAACACCCACACACTTCCAACCATCCTTCCAAATAACCCCCACCCACACAAACATCCCTCATACACACGCACATTTCCCACCGGCCACACACCCCTTCACCCATACACACATCATCCATCCACCCACACACATCACCCACACACAACCCCTCCAAAAACACATCTCACACCCCCCCCCCACACACACACATCCCTCACATACACACCCACACTTATCCTCACATCTAGACACATACATGATGTCTCACATGATCACTTAAACTAGTATGAACAAACCCCCACACATTACACACACATACACTGACGATTGTCATGAGCATTCTCGCAAAAATTGAGAAAAAATGGTACATATACATTGTGTTGCGTAAAATTTAGTGATGCAATTCAACTCTTTCTCTCTCTCTCTCTCTCTCTCTCTCTCTCTCTCTCTCTCTCTCTCTCTCTCGTTTCTCTATCACTCTCTATATATCTCTCTCTCCCACTCACTAACTCTCTCACTCACATGATTGAGTGAAAGAGTTAGTGAGTGGGAGCGAGTGAGTGAGGGATATATATATATATATATATATATATATATATATATATATATATATAGAGAGAGAGAGAGAGAGAGAGAGAAGAGAGAGAGAGAGAGAGAGAGAGAGAGAGAGTTGATAAAATCAAGTGTCATACAACATGATAATACGAAAAATACACAAGTGCAAAGGACATAACATTAAAATTAGCATCAGTAAAACAGAGGAAAAACAATAAAAGACGACTTTACACATGGAAAAGCCCTGACAAGAAAGTACTCAATCAAATTGACTGTATACTTATTAATAACAGGTTTAGAAATGCGTTAATTAATGTAAAGACAATGTCGGGTACAGCTGTAATAGTGATCATGTACCACTATGTGGACAACTAAAAGTAAGACTGAAGAGAGGGAAAAAGTGGTTAGAATATGAGGCTTTATAAAGAGGTTTTGAAGGTAGATAAATAAATTCAAGAACAATACAAAGTGACTGTGAAAAATAGGTACAATGCAATAGCTAAAATACAGAGTATAAACGGACAACGGGAAATGTTAAGAGACTCCGTTCATCAAACGAGCAAAGAAATATTACCGGAGAGAAGCCATATAGGAAAGAAAAAATTGGATGACTACAGAAATCTTCAAGTTGATGGACAAAATAAAACAAAGTTAAAATGATAAACGACAATATGATGACATAAATAAAAAATAATTATAGATAATTGTGTGAAGACATAAGAAAGTTGATTAAAAGAGTAGTAGAAGAAAATTGAATTAAATTATATTAAATGTACAAAAAATAGGCACAGACAAATCAGTGAGCTTATGGGAAGAAAAATAAGAATAAATACAGGGTGTTTAAAATCAAAAACAGGAAAGATATTATTGGAGTAAGATGCTATAATGAAGAGTTGGAATGAGTGTATAAGAGAATTATACGATGGAGAAAGGGAAGAATTAACAGAAGAAAGTAACTTAGAAGGTCGACTTTTTCTAAAAGACGAAGATGCTGACGGTGTCAAACATATGAAGAAAGGAAAAACAGCTGGGCCAGATGGAATCACAACAGAAGAAATAGAAGTACTGGGATAATTTGGAGTAGATATATTAACCAAATTGTTGTTCCAGTGGTTCCATTGAGCGAGATAAGGATCTTTATTCACTGGTGCGCTCCTGGTCTTGATAGAGGGTGCGTTAATGCCCTCTAGTGGTTATTCATAGAGAGTGCCTGACTGCTCACAAGGTTGACAGGGTCATGGGCACTCTGCGTTTGACTGAAGGCTGACTCGTCTCTGATATATATTTGTTGCTGATATGTTGACTCGTCTTTATCAAGTATAACTATATTCGTGTTATGACTTCTCTCTCTTGATCTCCACTCCGTGGACTTGATGTTGAACTACACATTCCCAATCACCACTATAGTTAGTTACCTTCAACTATCACTCGTTGCTCCTGAACACACGCAAACTATAAACGAGTGGAACACGACCTAACGATCAACTCAAGCAACTCAGGATCCGTACTCAATGTCTATTATTCGCTAAAACAAAATACACATTATTTATTCTAACAAATGTGCGACATCACAATCTACTGGTTCTAAACTCAATACAATCTAAGTTTTAAAAGGAGTGGTGTAATATTTAGCTATACTTCCCGCACACATGAAACCAGGCCCGCACTTGATCATGGCAGACTGATCGCCCGAAGGAGACGTTGTCCCCTTACGTTAGCGAATCGCCTTGCCGTATTCATGCAACGCGTGAAACTCGACCTGCTCCATCTTCACGCTGAACTGCTTGAAGATTTGGACTGTCTGCACTAAAGTGACCCATGATCTAATATGGATCATGGCAAGTAGATATCTACCGATCGATATGATGAAATATGTATTTATAGCTATACCAAAAAGACCAGGAACAATTGAAATCGAAGACTTTTGTATGATTAACCTCATAAACCATGTCACTAATCTTCTATTCGGAATTATAATGAAAAATAAAAGAAAGCAAAATAAACATGGAAATTGGTGAATAACAATATGACTTTGTGGAAGGAAAGAGTACAAACAACGCAATATATACATTACGGACACTAACATAAAGGTCAATAGAGACACAGAAAGATATATATGTGTGCTTCATAGATTATACTAAGGCGTTCGATAAAGTAAAACATGATTAAATGATTAACATGTTGAAAGATATTAAATTTGATAGAAAGATCTCAGAATAATAATAAAAATATTTATTGAAACCAAGTAACAGCACTTAAAATGGGAAATAAAGAGAGAAATTATGACAGAATAAGGCTGGGAGTAAGACAGGGATGTGTATTGTCAACGGATCTCTTCTCCCTCAATAGCATTTCCCACCCACCACACATCCCTTCACCCACCCACACATCACCCATCCACCCACCCACAACCCCTCTACACATACATCCCCCACACACACATCCCCCCACACACACATGCCTCATACACACCCACACACATATCCTCACATCTGAACACATACATGATGCCTCAAATAATCACTGAATCTAGTATGATAAAAACTCCTATACATTACACACCACATACACTGACGATTGTCGTGAGCATTCCCGAAAAAAAATGTAAAAAATTGAGAAAATATTGTACATATACATTGTGTAACGTAAAAATTAATGATGCAATTCAATTCTTTCTCTCTATTTTCTCTCTCTCTCTCTCTCTCTCTCTCTCTCTCTCTCTCTCTCTCTCTCTCTCTCTCTCTCTCTCTCTCTCTCTCTCTCTCTCTCTCTCTCTCTCTCTCTTACACACACACACACACACACACACACACACACACACACACACACACACACACACAACATTGTTGATTTTGGTGTTGGCATTTCGTTCAACATTTTATACTTTTGATACATTTACTGCTATCTTCTCAACGCATTTGCTTTTTGTCGATTGTGCATAGCTCGCATATATTTTGTATTTTAGCTATTTAATTTGCAGCGCATTAGCACAACATGTCGACACTGGAAGACTTTATGGATATGGGTGAGAAGTCTGGTTTGACGGGCCGGGAACTCAGAGCGTGGGCGAAGCAGGAATTCAAGGAGTTTCAGGCTCAATTGCGGGAAGAGAGGGCTGCAGCCAAAGAAGCTGAACGAGAGGCTAGAGAACTGCAGATAACTTTAGAAAAACAAATATTAGCAGCAGAGAAAGAAGCGAAAGAACGGCAGGCAGCACGTGATAGAGAAGAGAGGGCAGCAGCCAAAGAAATGAAGGAGAAAGAATTAGCTCTAGAAACGGAGAAAATAGCGACAGAAAAAAGATAAAATAGCGACAGAAAAAGATAGAATAGCGGCGGAAAAGGAAAGAATTGCATTTGAGAAAGGAAAACTAGCGACTGGAGTACTTCTAAAAGACAAGGAAATTGAAGGCAATTTGAAGAATAAGTCTTTGGAGATGGATCAAGAAGCTGAGATCGAACGAGAGAAAATACAAGCTAAGGCTGCGGATCCTATTAAACGGTACCAGGGTCTCATCAAAAACTTAACTCAAGGCGATTCGGTATCAGCCTGGATTACTAATTTTGAGCTTCTGGTCAAGTTCTACAAGATTCCAGAACAGGATTGGCCCATCCTATTTTACCGTCATCTCGCGTTAGAGCCTTTAAAGGTCGTAGAGTTGATCCCTGAGTACTTACGGACCAACTACACATACATTCGTGATAGGGTCTTATCGCATTTCAGTCTTGATGCTGCAAGGTTGAGAACGACGTTTAAGACCCAGACACCGAAATCAAATCAAACGTTCCGAGACTACGTATCTAAAACTTCATCACTCTTCGATAGATGGCTGAAACCGGAGGATGTATCGTCTGATTTTGAGAAACTGTGTGACCTCGTGTTAAGGGATAAACTACTATCATCATTGCCAGACTCAATGGCTACATTTCTCGTGGAGAACAAATGTAAGTCACTCCCAGAGATGGAGTCAAGTGGAGAGTCATTCTTTAACGCACATCTTGAGATATTTGCTGATGGATCGCAACCAGAGCTTGTTATTGTGCTAGTGCAAGAGTTCAGAATCAAAGAGGTTACAGTAGAGGTAACAGATTCTCACAACATAGAAACAGAGGGTCATATCATAATACACACAGAGATTCCGACAAGCCTAGAAAGGGTCATTTCACACAATGCCCACATTGCAAACTTAACCACGGTTCGCTTTAAATGTGCGACCGAAAACCTGGATATGCTTCCTATCTGAAAGACATCACTTCTAAAAAAGATAAGTAAGTATGACGCTTATAAAAAGAGTGTCAAATGTTACTCGTATCGGGCTTACGGACATACCTTTTGTACGATGAGGAAGACGTGGAAGGAGGCGAGTGCTGCATACGTATTCTCTAGTAGTGACTCAGATGACTTAGAGGACACACATGCGGCTATCATAGAGACATTCACCAATGACAGACCAGGTAAGACAGATAAGGATTCTCTTGACGATGAGTGTCAGGTGACCATTCAAGAGGCCAATGCGGTGAACATCCAGAATGGCACACGATACAGGAGCCTCGATTATTGGGGTTGACCAAAGGCTTGTGAGGACACAAGATTACACAGGCAAAAGTGTTGCCTGTAGAACCTTTGGCGGCAATTTAGAAAGATACCAAATTGCTTCAGTCACAATACAATTCCCCTACTTCGAAGGCACAGTGAATGCGGCAGTCCTACCAAACCCTTGTGCCGGTGTACTCATTGGGAACATTCCCAATGTTAAAGATTGCACTGACGAAGAGGCAATTGACTGGGAGATCGACCACACTCCAACAAATGCTCTCACGAGAGCCCAAGTACGTCGACTAGAAGAAGAAGACAAGAAGCACTCTTCATCCTCTCAGACTGGTAGTGACAATGCTAAGAACACTATCGTACTCAAGACGAACATAGACAATGAACAGAGACAGGATCCCACATTGCGAATTTGTTTTAAAAACATGCACAAACAAGCCAAGCAGGCAAAGCATGGTAATTGGCAATTTAGCTTAGACAATAATATTCTGACCAGGCGTTACAGTAAAGGGACACCACTCATGTTACAAACGGTGCTACCTAATAAATATCGTAGCGAGGCATTGAAGCTTGCTCATGATTCCCCATTTGCTGGCCATATGGGAATTGCAAAAACAACACACAGATTGTTGGCACAATTTTATTAGCCTGGTTATGCCAAAGACGTTACGAAACATGTCCGTTCATGCGGACTGTGGCAAAGGACCACGCCAAAAGGTAGGCATCCCAAGGCACTTGTACAGCGAACTGATTTGGCATCGCGCCCATTTCAGACGATAGCGGTGGATATTGTCGATCCGCTTAACACGACTACAGATCGTGGAAATCGTTTTATTTTAACCATAATTGATCTCTGTACTCGTTGGCCAGAGGCTATTCCACTTAAATCCATCACAAGTAGATCCATCCTAGATTGATTCATTCTTGCTAATATTTAGTAGGATAGGGTTTCCACTATACATCCTATCTGACAGAGGTAGTCAGTTTATATCTGCAGCTACCCAAGCAGCGATGAAGGTACTGGGCATTCCGCAAGTGTTCAGCTCCCCTTGGCACCCAATGACAAATGGTGTCAATGAAAATTACAACGGGGTTCTCAAGCGAATCCTAGCTAAATTTGCGGCTGAACGACCCGAAGATTGGGACATTTTATTGCCTGCAGTACTATTTGCGTACCGAGAGGTACCACAGGCAAGTACTGGATTTTCCCCACGTGAGCTCGTGTATGGAGCCAATCCACGGGGACCATTGATGCTGTACAATGACATGCTGACAAACAAAACATATGACCACCCGAAAAGAGAAGCCTATGAAATGTTTACTCAACTGAGAGATAAGATAATGACAGCATGTCAGATTGCAAAATCAGCACTCGAAAAAGCTGGGGAAAATACAGGCAATATGATAACAGAAAGGCCAAGACAATAGTCTTGAAAGAAGAAAACGAAGTCCTACTTTTATTGCCCGACCATCGTGATTATCTTTTTACTTCATGGCAGTGTCCATTTAGAGTCATTAAAAGGGTCAGTGGCGTGGACTATTTAATTAATGTAAAAGGGAAAAACAAACTTTTCTACAATAACATGTTAAAGCCGTACACAGAACGCGACACGGACACAACAAGGGCAGTACAACAAATACCGCAAAGAATAGCAGCGGCATGTTGGGTGATCAATGAGCAACAAGAAGACGCAATAACACACCAGATACCAACACCAACAGTTAATAGTAACAATGGTTGGCAAGCTATTCAGATAAATCAGAACTTGGCTGCACAAGATAAATACAAATTGACATCAGCGATACAACAATTTAGTGACATTTTTTCTAATAAGCCGTGGCAGACATCGCTTATCAAACACAGGGTCACGCTACGTTCGGATATTCCCGTTAAAGTTAAACCATACCCTATTCCTGTACATTATTTAGAAAAAGTCACAGCGGAAATCTCCGAACTAGATCGGAGCGGGATTATTAGAAAATCAACTTCTAATTATTGTTCCCCTATTGTAATAGTGAAAAAGAAAGATAATTCATTGCGTCTCTGCGTTGATTACAGGAACGTAAATGCTATAACACTCCTCGATGCAGAGCCAATGCCAAATATCGACGAGTTGATAGATGGCATGGCAAACTCCAAAATCGCCTCAAAGATTGATCTTACGAAGGGGTATTGGCAAACCCCCATGGATGAAGATTCCATGCACATCACTGCTTTTGCCACTCCGTTAGGTCTATATAAGTGGGCATATCTTCCGTTCGGTCTACCTTTATGCGCATGAGGCAATTACTTCACGGGATTACTAATGTTGCTACTTATATGGACGATATATGCATTCATACTGCTGACATAGACACACACGTTAGCGTATTAAAACAGGTATTCCAAAGAATACAACAACTTGGTCTTAAAGCGAAACCGAGCAAGATCGAAATAGGATTAACTGAAGTACAATTTCTTGGTCATAGAATTTTAGATGGGTTCCGCAAGACAGACCCACAGATTGTCACCAACATTTTAAACATTAAACCACCTACCACAAAGACAGAACATAGAAGTCTGATAGGTCTTATTAATTATTATCAGAAATTCATTCATAATTTTTCTGATATGACGGCAACATTTTCAGAACTGTTCAAAAAGATCAGCCTATTAAGGTTATCTGGATAAATGAACACGACAAACTCTTACAACAGATTGAAACTCTTTTCAGCAATTATCCTATTCTCAAACTTCCTGACATCACGAAAGATTTCGTATTGCAGACTGACGCGAGTTTTCACGCGATTTCTGCCGTGCTACTCCAGATGCACGACGGCACGTTACATCCTGTTCTTTATTTCAGTAAAAAGCTTTCAGAAACTCAGAGAAATTATGCTATTACTGAACTTCAGGCATTAGCTTTAATTGAGAGCATTGATAAATTCTCGAGATATCTGCTCGGGATTAAATTTCTAGTTCTATCTGACAATAAACCGTTGCAGGTCTTTAAATCTGGCCATCCAAAGAATTCCAGAATACACATATGGTCTCTTCTGTTACAAGACTACGAGTTTGATATATGTCATATTTCTGGCAAAGATAATAACTTGGCAGATCTTCTTAGTAAACTCTAGAATTTCTATCTACTATCACACTTCATGTTCTGCTTGCGTGCCAATTGGTTATTTTATTTCGTAGACACCCGAGTAGAATGTCAATACAAGCACAACAAACATTCCAATATACATTAGTTACATATTAAGTAATCCCAGATATATACATATTATGTCTGATTTGATTCATTGGCAGAGACTGAAGACAATATTCGTCATAACGGTGCTGTTATAGTGGTCCACGGACTTGTGATGTGATCAGTGCATTAATTTCTCTTCAATTTTATACGTGAATGACTGTACAGTGATATTGTACATGCGGCTGAAACGTTGCAGTTTAATCGGGAACGGCATGCATTTGTATGAAGCGACACCAGATATAGTATTATTAGTTACTATAATTTAGTTACATATTTGCTGTCGTCATGCGAACTCTTATTCCTTCATTTTTCACATCATGAAGTAAATTCACAGTTGCTATCAATATTTAAATTCACAGTTTTGGTCATTGGTCGAATTCACATTTATTGTCATTGGTTGAATTCACATTTATTGTCATTGGTTGAATTCACATTTATTATCATTGCTTGAATTCACAGTTCTCAGCATTAGTCAAATTCACATCTCTCATGAGTGATATAATTCACATTTGTCACCTATGATCACATTCACATTCTTCATCATTAGCCAAAGTCACATCCTTCAATTCACACATCTTATCATTGGTTGAATTTGCATGGTTCATCATAAGTCGAATTCACATCTCGCATCTTAGATCAGTTTCACTTGTTACATCATTGATCAGATTCACATGCCACATTATTAATCGGATTCGTATTTAACATTATGGGTCGAATTCACTTCTCACGTTTTCGATCCAATTCACATGTCACATCATAGATGGAATTCACATACCACATGATTACTCAAATTCACATTTCACATCATCGGTTGTGTTCACGCGTTGCATCATCTAGTCTAATCATCATTCACACTTCGCGTCATTCGCAAATTCACACGTCACATCCGTTTCACAAATGCATAGACTCAGATCATATAATTTGCACATATTGTTTTATTCGTTGTTGAAAGAATGAATATATTAAGTTGTTACATGCATATTGCTGGTAGAATGTTGATAAGTTATATTGAACATATACACAATACAGTTCAGACGAAGAACAGTACAGACTATACATTAAGATATATCGGGTTGAATAGCATGACATAATGAAAGAATGTGCATAGTATGCGATTTTATATTTTTTTCAGGTTTAATTAAGGTTGTTATGATTAATTAATTGCTAGTACATAGATTGTTTATAATTATTAAGATTATGATAGTCCTAGCTCGCCGTGAATAACTTATTTACCGTCAACACACAAAGCGGCAATGATGACTTCACATATGGCATTCCTTACTGCATGAAGCGATTATAGCCAGAGCTACATTGATATTCAACACGATGACCGTTATAACCGTCACGACAAAGGGAAGGAAACTGATACGGTTTGTTTTTACGTCAACAGCTACTACAGCGGAAAGCCTCACCTATATACTCAACAAGGACTGATGACATAGCAGATGGAAAAACTAAGAATATAGTTACAAAAAAACTATTATTGACAATAGGCAAGCTGCTGGAGAAGGTAATTGCCAGGAAAATATCAAGCCAACTAGAGAGGCAAGGTGTTTTCCCACCTACCCTGGGTGGGTACCGTCCAAAAAGAGAAACCTGGACCAATTTAGCAGTCTTTGCCCATGATGTCTATGAAGGTTTCCACTCAGGCACTGAAACCGTTGCTGCAGCGATTGATCTTGAGGACGCAAACAACAGAGTACCACTGAATTTTTTAATGTTTCAGCTTCTTGAACTAAACGTAAGTCCATTCCTCCTTAGTTGGATCGCTGCAGCCCTCTTCCAACGGAAAGTAGTTTTTAGATGTGGCAGTTGGACTTCGGAACCAACAACAATATATCCTGGCCTATCACAGGGATCACCATTATCTCCGGTACTGTTCAACGCCTACACAGTGAGAATCACCAGTGAGCAGATCACTGGACCTGGCAGGACATTGTCATATGCCGATGATGTTTTAGTGTATCGTCAGGGTAAGGATAGAGAGGAGGTTGCTGTGGAACTACAAACCGAACTCAATCGCATAAGTACTTGGTGTGATGAAGCTGGGGCAATGGTCAACCCAACAAAGGCAACAGTGACTTGGTTCTCGTTGAATAATCATATTGTCAACAATCCAACACCAACTGTAATGCTGTGTTCAGAGACGGTGGAAAGAACGCAGGCAATGAATTACCTGGGGATACGGTTTGATCGAAGCCTTGTTTATAATGTGCACATAGACCATGTGATAACAAAGGCCAAGCGGGGTTTGGCAGCGATGCGGGTGATGGCGGCAGCAAACTGTGAGCAGCGCCATCTATGTCTTCTGTACGAGGGGCTGGTCATGTCTGTTTTGGAGTATGCAATGGCAATCCTGACTCTCAGCCATAAGCAGATAGAAAGGATGGAAAGGATACAGAATGAAGCTATGCGCATTATTCTTGGATGTACAAGAGATACAGCATGCAGGGCGATGCGCTACCTTCTTGATTTTCCAACCATTGAAGAGAGAATACAAGTTTGCAGGGCACGCGCCTACCTCAGAATTAACGCAAACACACAACATCCACTGCATAGTGAAATTAGGAAGGTGAAGGGCAGCAGGTTAAAAAGAGGACGGTCGTGGATGGGTCAAGCCGAAGACATTCTTCAACAGGTGTGTTCACTTGAGGACTTAGAATCTGGCGAGGAGTGGGTGCAAGTGCCTACAGACTTCTGCACATCCTTTTCAGTTTGCATCCAACTAGATAGGAAATGCAGACAAGAAAATCCGGCTGCTGTTGAGGCTGAAGTACACGCGTTGATTTTCGAGAATTCGCTAGACGGTGACGCGGTCATCTACACAGATGGGTCGGTCGTCCGACATGTGAGAAGCTCATGGGCCTTTACAGCTCGGGCCGGAGGGAGAATTGTGAAGGAGGACTCTGGTGCTTTCACTGAAACCACAAGTAGCCTGACCATGGAAGTCATGGCATTAAGTAAAGCAATAACATGGCTCGAGACACAGACATTCACTAGGGCTTGTTTCCTTAGCGACTCAATGAACATGATCAAGAGGATAGAGGAGGGGTCGATCCGAAGAGAATGGTTGCTGCCTCTGAAGCGGTCTCGGCTGGCAAAGATTAGTTTCATCTTTGTGCCAGGGCATGCGGGAGTACAAGGAAATGAGCGGGCTGACAAGCTCGCAGGTGAGGCTACTGTGGAGGGCGGACGCGCCATGGACCAGGCTGACATTCTGAATGCTCTACGAGAAGTGAGACTTTTGCGAGAACCAAGTGATGACTGTGAATCTACAACAATGGCCAGAATGTGAGAACAGCAAATTAAAAGAGGAGTGGCCAAACAAGAACACTACGCAGGAAGCCAAAGAAGATTGATAAACCAACACAGAACTGGCGTCGTTAGCCGCTACTCGCTGCGGGATTTGCTGAGGAGGGGATCCGAGCACCTATGGACTGAATGGTTCGATGTGCAACGAGGATGATCTGTCGACTAACTAACTAACTAACTAACTATTATTGACGGATTGGTACCTGTTAATTACACACGTTCCCTCACTCGGGTTTTATAGCTTTGGGTGTGGACGCTTTTCGGTTCGGCAAATGAGGGACTACTAGGTTATAGGTAGTTAGCACAGCCCTCCCATAGGCAGTGCTACACAACGTATACCGTTGGGTGTAGATAGGAGTGCGTGGCCGTCGTATTATAATAATTTTTTTTAAATTAGATTTTGTGTGTGATTGATAGGGGACCATACCGTCGTATTAGCACAACTTGTGGCTCATTATGTCTGCACTGCTACTTGTCAGGTTAAAGTAATTAACGACAGTTAAAAATGATTGCATCATTTTCAAAGAGGAGGGGGCATACTGCCAAGTAGTAAGTGCGATATAATGACGTAAATGGAAAAGACCAGAGAATCCCAAAGCTAAAACGCTAAAGTATCGAAGCGTATGACGTGGTAACACAAGAACGTCGTAGGGAACTGTCAACAACAACCAAAACAGACAGACTTGGGATCTTCTTCAAGGCGGCAGTTCATGTGATTTGGAGAACAATCGGTCGGTTAAATATTGGCTTGATATCGCATTAGTGACATAATTAATACCTGGAAATGGACGAGACAGTCAGTGAGGACAATGTTCATCGAAGCCACTAATACATACACAGGCGAACGCAGAAAACTCTATGTCTGAAACGGCAGGAAGGACTCTTAGAAGATAGACAGAAGGACTCCGAAGGGACGATCAATGACATTGTTAATATTCGAGCGGAGATGGCTTGCGACATATCATTAGTCTTATTTATAATAGGAATACTGCCAGTCCTGGTCATAACAGGCACATTATGTTGTTATTTGTTATTATTATGATTGCGACAAGCCTTGCGCTGCGAAATTAAAAGGCGTCGTAACTGTCAAAATGTACCAGAGTGGACTCAGTCATTTAGTTCGATTTAGCTTCTGAACCTGCATTTGACGACTGTTGTTTACGAGCTGTGTTTGGTTACCAAACCACATTGTTTAAATTATGATAGACTCCTGGATGTCGTTTGGCACTACTCACAACATGGTTCTCGTGGTACAGATGTGGACAAACAACACATTACCTGGAGTCTGACAAACTGCGCCCGCTTATAACCTTATGGAGGATAACAGCGATTAAAAGACAAAGGGACCGACTTCATTGCATCAGGTTTATCTCATATAGCTCGATCTCTCCGCAGATCGGCTAAAGGTCTGAGAAATCGTAGCCAATAACACCAACTCTGTAGCTCGGGACACGACCCCCAACTATCTCAACTAACAACTGCACTCGGCCACGAATCTACGCCCTTCTGTGCAGATAGCGCAATCACTTCGCCATGCAGAACACCAACACGTGGACAAGAAGGACCACCAAAATGTGCACAAGAAGGATCACCAACATGTGCACAAGAAGGACCACCTACACATTAGCCCTGAGTCGATATGTCGCATCCACTAATAAATACATGAGAAACTGGTAACCTGAACTATCGCCCACAAAGCCCGTACTCCACATCGTTTCTCCTGCACGTTTCATTGAAGGAGACGACGACGCCTAATTGCAGTCTCCGGGATACCTCCAGTTCATCAACAGAAGACCAGTAACTGACCTGCGCAATACTCATATCTAAATGCCAGCACAGTATAGAAAAACGACCAGTCTTCGTTCATAGAACACATAGTACTAACAGCAGACATTGGTGTCCAACGATGTGACGGAAAATGGTTCGTGCCTTAAATGTTGTTGTTGCTGACCGATATTACAGAGACTGGATGCAGCTGACCATCATGTTCGCATTTGGTATGTCTACAGCTGGCATGCCTGGAGTCTTGAGGGCCAGGGAAAGCCTGTTCTCATTGATAGTGGCGTTGAGTGCCTCACGTCTGGAGAGAATGATGCACACATATAGCGGCAGAATGATACAATAAAATAAATGAAATGATAATACAATGAGAATACCAATGATAGCACTAGAAAATGTGTAGATGTCTAACGAAATAAAACTTAATACAGTGCAGATCTGAAAAGGCGAACTATCTGGAACCCAAGAAATAGTTCGTCTTATCAAAAATGCCTCTTATAAGAGACAAGAGACACAGAAGAAAAATTACCGGGGATAAATACATTTTTCTTCACAACAGAAATTCGCCCCATCCAAGATCGCCTTAAGTGGGTTGCACTGTACCAATCGTAGAAAGCAGCTTTGAGGCTGACTGTCATACTCTCAAAGGCAATCATTCTGGGTGGAGATACCCAGGAAGAAACCCCGCGAAACGAGAGCCTAAAATGCAATGACGAAATATGTGTCAGATTTCAGTTAGTTATCTATAACAGGTTATTCCAGTTATGGGGTCAATGCATGTCGTATTCTACGTCATAAATATCAGGCTTGAAAGTGTGACGTGTAAGACACATGTGAGCCAGAAGAGTACCAAGTAGCGCTGACCGTTGTGATGTTTTTGTACATGGGGTGTGTCCACAGTTTTCCAGACAATCATGAGGTCATTAGCAGAGGACCTTAAATCTGTCCCGCCATGGTAGCACTGTCGTGGAATCAGTCAAGGCGAGCCGTGTATGGCGCCTCAAAGCAGGCTTGGACTCCACATAAACAGCTGACATACCTAAGACTGAAGCGGAACTCCCACAAGAGCTGGATAGATCCAATCAGCACTCTGATATCGGCGAGGTCACGGATGTCACAGCTGCAGAGGGCATTGTTAACAGACCTTCACAGACGCTCAAAGAAGGAGGGTCCTCTATAAGCTAGTACATAAGCCAGCTAGGGTAGTCCACCCAATGAACGGCTGACCAAACGCCACCAGTGGCAGTCTATATATTCTTGCCACGGCAAGCTACTGAAAGCGATGAAGATAGATACCTCCAGGGAAGAGGAGAAATACCAGAGTTAGGAAGCGTAGAAGCGGAGGACCACGGATAGAAGAGGTGAAACCTGAGAGACAGTTAACAATATAAGTAACTTAAAGACGCCAGCTGGTTCCCAATTTTCTCGCGAGAGTATCAGATAAACGGGAACTACCGTCCGTCTCTATTAAAATATTTTAGATTGTTGTCAGTTGTTGATTTCCACTTTGTGTTGTCAGTTGTTGACTTCCCCATTGGGTTGTTTACTGGAATGGAGTCGGCATTGACGCGTTGCTTATTCTGTGTCACATCCGTTAGACAGCCTTCCAGCCCGTGTTATCTGCCAGGTCATCAGTGGAACCATACAACGGATATTTGAAGAGATGTCATACAAGCCTGGCATCCCCTGTGTGAATGTGAACAATAATATGTTCCTAGGCCTGTAACATATACCATGCGTCTGATAACCTAGATGTCTCCACTTCCATCTGTAGCCGAGCAAGGATAGATATTTGCAACACCAGGAGGAGTTCAAGGACAATCCTGGAAATTCACGCATTACGAGAACAGGCACATTCTCAAAAACAGTTCAGCTCAAGATTGGAGATGTGGCTTTCAGAGAAAAACCTTACAGCCAGGGAAACAGATGTACACGACTGTTGTTCCTGGCGGGCTATAAATGTGCCGTGCAGTCTGTGATTCTATAGAAACACGAGCAACCCCACGCATGTTTAGTCTCTCTCCACAGCACAATGTTACAAGCTTCAGGAGCTGTGCTGCTATGTCTGCTAGTTGCTGCAGTCACTCAGATTCAAGGTAAGTGCACACAGATGTTCAAGGCATGCATGTGTCAATGGTATCTGTACCCACAGATGTTCAAGGCATGCATGTGTCAATGGTATCTGTACCCACAGATGTTCAAGGCATGCATGTGTCAATGGTATGTGTACACACAGATGTTCAAATCATGCATGTGTCAATGGTATCTGTACCCACAGATGTTCAAGGCATGCATGTGTCAATGGTATCTGTACCCACAGATGTTCAAGGCATGCATGTGTCAATGGTATGTGTACACACAGATGTTCAAGGCATGCATGTGTCAATGGTATCTGTACCCACAGATGTTCAAGGCATGCATGTGTCAATGGTATCTGTACCCACAGATATTCAAGGCATGCATGTGTCAATGGTATGTGTACACACATATGTTCAAGGCATGCATGTGTCAATGGTATCTGTACCGACAGATGTTCAAGGCATGCATGTGTCAATGGTATCTGTACCCACAGATGTTCAAGGCATGCATGTGTCAATGGTATCTGTACCCACAGATGTTCAAGGCATGCATGTGTCAATGGTATGTGTACACACAGATGTTCAAGGCATGCATGTGTCAATGGTATGTGTACATACAGATGTTCAAGGCATGCATGTGTCAATGGTATGTGTACCCACAGATGTTCAAGGCATGCATGTGTCAATGGTATGTGTACACAGAGATGTCACAGGCCTGCATCTGTCAATGGTATGTGTACACAGAGATGTCACAGGCCTGCATCTGTCAATGATATGTGTACATAGAGATGTCACAGGCCTTCATGTGTCAATGATATGTATACACACATATTTCCAAGGCCTGCATGTTCCAATGATGTATGTACAAACAGATGTCCAAGCCTGTATGTGTCAGTGATATGAGTCACGAGCACCACTAAATGTACAAATAAACAGCACCAAATTAGAACGAAGATCAGACTCCACACACCATTGAGAACGAACCATTCTACAAAGAGGTGGAAACTAGATGCCGTCACCAGGACCACTTCATGTACAAATAAACAACATAAAACTTAAACGAAGATCAGACTCCACATACCATTGAGTACGAACAGTTCTACAGAGAGGTAGAAACTAGATGCCACAAGGCAGGCACTGACATAGCAGCTGTCAGTGGAACTCGCACACCCAAAGATAACCTCTAAAGGACACACACAACAATGCTCTGTTCTCCCTGCACTCTGCGCTCAACTAATGAATACAGTTCTCTGACAGCCCCAACATGTCTAAGGTAGGATGTTGGATTATGCTGTCAACATGACATCTCGGAAATTTAGAATTAATCATCGCCATCATGCGCCACGTCGATAAGCCTTGGCGGTCAGGGTTCGCCATCTCACACGGTCACCTGAGTCATGGTTCATGTTCATACACTGTCCCCAGAAACCACATTTCCACTATAATTAGATGTTTCTCTGTTTGTCTGCTCATTGGTCATGGTATTCTTTGCATTGTCCTCAGAAACCAAATGTCCACTATCATCAGTTCTTTCTCAGCTTGTCTGCTTATTGTCACTGTTTTACATCTATATAACAATGTAGGTTCTATATAGTGCTTCAACACTCTTTCTCTCACTGCAATTGACATCCTTTTGTTAGTGTGCATTTTCCATCATGCAAAAGACGACATTTGCCATGGTGATTCTTGTTCTAATCTCTACAACGCACCTTCCGTCAGATGTGGATGTGAGCAGTGTCTGGCAAGTGTCTCCAGTATACATTTGGATCAAATGTCAGATTTGTATACATCTGCAACATATAGAAGTCTCTGTCTTTGGGGTGTTTAGTACTAGCAGCTGTACTCGTCACTCTTTGTCATCAGGTTTCTTATTTAGCTCGTTCAGTACAGGTAATTACTAAACATATCGTCATATTAATCTGTTATAGTTACGTACAGTTCAACTGTTCTAGCAATGTAATGTTTAACTGTTCTAGCAACGTAATGTTTAACTGTTCTAGCAATGTAATGTTTAACTGTTCTAGCAATGTAATTTTTAACTGATGTAGCAATGTAATGTTTAACTGTTCTAACAATGTAATGTTTAACTGATATAGCAATGTAATGTTTAACTGATATATCAATGTAATGTTTAACTGTTCTAGCAATGTAATATTTAACTGTTCTAACAATGTAATGTTTAACTGTTCTAACAATGTAATGTTTAACTGTTCTAGCAATGTAATGTTTAACTGATATAGCAATGTAATGTGTAACAGTTCTAACAATGGAATGTTTAACTGGTCTAGCAAAGTAATGTTCAACTGTTCTAGCAATGTAATGTTTAGCTGTTCTAGCAATATAATGTTTAACTGTTCCAGCAATGTAATGTTTAACTGATATAGCAATGTAATGTTTAACTGTTCTAGCAATGTAATGTTTAACAGTTCAAGCATTGTAATGTTCATCTATTATATTAATTTAGAGTTTAACTGTTCTAGTAATGTACTTCTTCTTCTTCTTCTTCTTCAGCGTTCCGAGCCATTGAGGTTCTTTGCTGCAAATACAATCCGTCTCCATTCGTCTCTAGTAATGTACTGTTTAACTTATATACTTATGTACTGTTTTAGTGTTCTAGTAATATAATGTTTAACTGATCTAGCAGTATAGTGTTTAATTGTTCTAGCAATATAGTGTTTAACAGTTCTACTAATGCTCTGTTTAACTGTTCTAGTAATGCACCGTTTAACTGTTCTCGTAGAGGACTGAGTAACTATTCTAGTAATGCGCAGTTTAACAGTTCTATTATTGTAATGTTTAACTGTTCTATTATTGTAATGTTTAACTGTTCTAATATTGTAATGTTTAACTGTTCTCTTTTTGTATTGTTTAATATTCTAATATTGTATTGTTTAAATGTTTTACTAATTTTTCATTTAACAGTTCTGGTATTGTAATGTTCAACTGTTATATTATTGTAGAATTTAACTGTACTAGTAATGCACCGTTTTACTGTTCTATTATTGTATTGTGTAAATGTTCTTATATTGTACTTTTTAAATGTTTTACTAATGTTTCATTTAACTGTCCTAGTAATGTATTGTGTATCTGTTCTAGTAATGTACTGTTTAAATGTCCTAGTAATGTACTGTTTAAATGTTATATTAATGTACTGTTTAAATATTCTAGTAATGTACTGTTTAAATGTTCTAGTAATGTACTGTTTAACTATTGTAGTATTGACCTGTAGTAGTGGTGCGGATTGCTGAAATGATGTGTGGATGGCTGCAATTATGGCTGCACGGCTGTTATGATGTGCGAACGGCTGTAGCGATGTGTGGATGGCTGTTATGATGTGTGAACGGCTGTATTTATGTGTGAATGGCTGCAGTAGGGGTGTGGGTGATGTTAGTGATGTGTGGATGGCAGTAATGGTGTTTGAATGACTGGTATGATCTGTGAACGGCTGTAGTGATGTGTGAATGAATGTTGTGATGTATGAATGGTTGTAGTGATGTGTGACTGTATGATGTGATGTATGCATGCATGAAGTGAAGTGTGGATGGCTGTATGGTGTGTGGATGTCTGTAGTGATGTGTGATGTATGAAGAAATGTGTGGATACACGCAATGATGTGTGGACGCATGAAGTGATATTTTGGTGCATGCAGTGATGTGTGTGTGTGTGTGTGTGTGTGTGTGCATGCAGTGATGTGTGGTTACATGCAGTAATGTGTGGATGCATTTACAGCTTTATGGATTAATGTAGTGTTCTTTCTATGCATGTATTTTATACTGGATCCATGTATGTTCTCATTGAATCTAGATATGTGGTCTTTGAATGTATGTATATGGATTCACCTGGTATCTTCTTAATGTACATAGTGTTCTGTGGATGCATATTTTTGTGACTGCCTGTAATACGCTAAGAATGCATGGTGTGTTCTCTGGAGACATGCAGTGATCCGTGGAGGTGTATTGTGTTCTGTAGAGACTCTATTGTTCTTTGGCTGCATATTTAGTCTGTGGAAGCATGAATGTTCTCTGGTCTGTGGAAGCATGAATGTTCTCTGGTCTGTGGAAGCATGAATGTTCTCTGGTCTGTGGAAACATGAGTGTTCTCTGGTCTTTGGAAGCATATGTACTCAGTGGATGCAAGCTGTGCCAGGTGATGGGATCGATTATATGACCCCCCCCCCACCCCCCCAAGGCCAGCAGGCAAGTCATTGCATCACCGCGCCTCCCTCTTGTGGGGGAGGGGTGTAGTGGATATGACCCATCTGTAACTGATGACTGATGACTGATTACAGCAGAAGGAGTTGGCATGTTTCATAGCCAGTGTATCTAAATATTTGCAGGACTGCATTTCTCCATGGATAGAACCCCAGACGCCACATCGTGTGCCCGACTGAAATGTCTTGCTGACGTCGAGGAAGACAAAGACAACATCCAGTCCATCATTGGGCTGAGAATCTACAAGGTGACACTGACCAACAGGCGTTTTAAACTGGTCTCTATGTCCGTGTTTGACCCTGGTCCAGACACGGCCCTGGCCAGAAGTCATGTCATAGATGCCACAGGTGAAGTGACACTTTTCCATGGAGATCTGAGTTTGGAACTTCGAGACGAGTCCGATTGTCTGTACGGATCGTTTGTGTGTGAGCTCAACTTTGTCAACGTCAGCGGTCAGCCTCGGGTGATGAGGGAAGAGGCCGTTCCAGAACAAGAGAAGCTAGGTATATGTGTTTATTATTGTTTTCTTGACCTCGTTATCGGAATCATTATCATCTTAGACATTACACAAATCCTAACTTTGGAATACATTCTTCAAACATAGTGATAAAACTCAGATATGATTACACCCACACGTTTTCCCAGTGCGTCACACCCCAGTTATTCACTACAAAGTTCAGTGTGCCCGACTCTTTCTTAGACAGATTCCACCCTGGGTAACGGGCTCTATCTACCCGTGGCTAGGTTGTCTTTCCCAACAATTTTGCCAGAGCACCAGCCTAAAGACCTGCTGTTTGCTATTTCCACTTGCCGTTGAACTGTTACTTGCACTCGGGAAAACCCATTCAATATCCACGTTAATTTCTCAGAAGACTCTGTTTCTCAGAAGGATGTTTGTTTCTAAGAAATATGTATATTTCTCAGAAAAAATGTCTGTTTACCAGAATAATGTCTGTTTGTGGGCCCAACATTAGCAGAAGAGGGCCATGTTATGTGTAAACATTCGAGTAAAAGTATACAGACTATCACAGTTCTTTGGCATCACAGACCATGTCAGATAATTGACAAAGCACACCAATGAAACAACAATCACATGCTTTGTTACAACATATGCAGAGAGAGAGAGAGAGAGAGAGAGAGAGAGAGAGAGAGAGAGAGAGAGAGAGAGAGAGAGAGCAGGGGGGGGGGGCATAGGCATTCTCAGTACCATGCATTGTTTACGTCTGCAATGTTGTCTCTTGTATGAATTTACCTGTCTTTTTTTAGTTCACTCAGGGGTCCATAGAGCTTATCTCCCACTGTCGTCTCTCTAGGCCAGAAGGTTTGCCTAGATATGTTATATTTTGGACAGTCTTGGAGTATGTGATCTGCTGTCTGCGACGAGAATCCACATGTGCACATGGCTGTTTCACCAATCTTGAATTTTGTATACATGTGGTTGCGTAATTTATTATTTCTTGCTCTGAGACGCAGAATAATGATTTTTTTCTGGTCTGCCCATACAGCGGTAGCCATTTTGTGATTGTGTTGGTGGCTTATGGTTGATTTGATTATTCTTTTCTTTTGGTGGATGTGACGGGTACATCAGATTACTCTTCTGTTGCTCCTAATTTAGCTTGTATCTTATACCTGGAACTATCTGCAGCAGTAGGTTCGTGTGGATATTGTACAGCATTCTTAAATATAAAGGGAGTTGTTGATCCTCACAGAATACACATTTGAGTGACAGATTCAGCAACCACCACCACAGCAGAGGAGATGACACGTGTCAGCTGTATAACTGGAGATTGAGAAGGGTCTCGCGATGGTCATGTCTTCTGTCTACACTTTCCAATTCTGTCTATTGTCCACAGCAGTGTTTTTATTTTATTTCTTTAGGGCTTCCGCTGATGTCTTGTTTCTGCACATCACCATGCCCTGCGTCAGGGATCACAGCTCTTGAAACTAGCTCACAATCTGCGTTATTCAAATACTGCAAAGAATACGATGGATGGGCAGAGAAAACAATCCATCCATCCATCATGTGCCATGCCGGTAAGCGTGGGCGGTCATGTTCTGCCATTTCACTCTATCACCAGAGTCGTGGACCAGCTCCGTGTTTCTGTCTCGACCATGCCACAAGGCCAAGCCATCCAGGTACTTGCTTCTAGGTCTTCCCCTTGGTCTGTTCCCCTCGATCTTAGCAGTTGTCACCAAGTTCTCAAAATCATTTCTTCTCATAACATGCCCCAAAAATTGTGACTGTCTACGTCTAATGTCTCTAATCAGTTTGCGATCTTCATTTGTTTCTTGAAGGACTTGTTCATTGGTCTTTCTGGCTGTCCATGGTATTCTTTGCATTTTCCCCAGAAACCACATTTCTACAGCCATCATATGTTTTTCAGCCTGACTGCTCATTGTGCAAGCTTCACATCCATATAAAAGTACAGGTTCTATGTAGCATCTCAACACTCTTTTTCTCGTTTCAATTGACATCTTTTTATTGGTCAGTATGTTTTTCATCTTGCTAAAGGCTACTTTTGCCATGGCGTTTCTTGTTCTAATCTCTTCAAGGCATCTCCAATCAAATGTTATTACTGTTCCGAGGTAATTGTACCTATTCACTTGTTGAAGAATATTCCCATTTACTTGTATATTACATTGTGGAATTTCGTTCTTCCTAGTGACTACCATAATCTGTGCCTTTTTACAATTTAATTCTAACCCTAGTTGTTCACTGTGTGTAACAACCGCATCTACTAAATTTTGCAGGTTCTGTTCATTGTCTGCAATCAAGACTGTATCATCTGCATATCTAATGTTATTGATGCATCGTCCCCCAATGTTGATTCCTTCCATATCTTCAATATTTCTGAAAATACTTTCACTGTACAGGGAAAACAGATCTGGAGATATTACACATCCCTGTCTCACACCTCTCTTAATAGGCTGATATTGGCTTTCTTCATTATCAACTCTTATGGCAGCTTGTTGTTTCCAATATATGTTTTTTACAAGTCTAAGGTCTTTTCCATCAATCTGTAGATCCTCAAGCACCCTTATCATGTTGACATGTCTCACTTTATCGAAAGTCTTTGTGTAGTCAATAAAGCAAAGGTGTAGATCTTTGTTTACTTCTATAGAATGTTCGATTACGGTTCTCAGTATATACACAGCATTTACTGTACCCTTGCCGTCTACAAACCCACATTGTTCTTCTCCTAATTCAGGTTGTATTTTCCTCCTAACTCTTTGCATGATAATTCTTAGCAAAATCTTCGTGATGTGACTCATTATACTAACTGTTCGATGTTGATCACATTCCAAGGATCCTGATTTCTTTTTATGATTGCAATAAATACAGAATTACATAACTCCTGAGGTAAATTTCCAGTATCATATATTGTATTAAGCAGACTGGTAACTTTATCTATTCCATATTCTTCTAAAGCATTAATCATTTCTGTTGTGACGCTGTTTGAACCGGGGGTCTTGCCATATTTCATATGGTTAAGAGCATTCTGAACCTCCATCTTCAAAATTGCTGGTCCTTCATTATTATTTTGAACATCATACTGTTCGTCTCTGTTATCGTCATACAGGTTTTTCACGTAATCTGACCATACATGTAAGATCTGATCTTTTTCTATTATGACTCTTCCATCTTTTGTCTTTAGGCAGCCTGCTGATGTACTTGTTCTTTGATTAGTAAGCTCCTGAATTCTTTTGTGCATTAGTTTCGCATTTTTACTGTTGTGTTGTTTTTCAATTTCTCTGCAATTTTTCTCAAGCCATGTTTCTTTTGCCTTCTTACATAAGGTTCTGACTTTTCTGTGAATCTCTTCATATTAGGCAGGATTATTTTTGTTCTGTCTTCTTGTTTCCATTAGTTGTAAAATTTCTTCAGTCATCCATGTCTTACGGCCCACTTTCTGTACTTTTAGAATAGTTTTTTTTTTCTGCTGCACAACTGATTGAATTCTTCAGCATTTCACATTGATCATCTACATCGTGAAATAGGATCTCTAGATCAGACAATAAATCAAATATGTTCTTTACTTCTATATTAAAATTATCTTGTATTTCTTTGTCAGTTTTCAATTTGCACAATTCATATTTAGGATTTCCTGCTGTATACTTGACTTTCTTTAACTTTACCCTCAATGTGCCTGTAATTAATCTGTGATCACTGTAACAGTCTGCATTTGGAACTGTTTTTACGACTGTTAACGCATTTCGAAACCTTTTGCTAATCAGGATGTAATCTATCTGGTTTTTAATCCTGCTGTCTGGACTCCTCCATGTCCATAATCTTCTAGGATGCTGTTTAAACCAGGTGTTTCCTACAACCATTTCTAGTTCTTTTGCCCATTCTACAAGTCTGTATCCTCTTTCATTTCTCTCTCCCAAACCATGGTTGACTACCCTGCATCCATCGCTTTGCTTTCCTATTTTTGCGTTGAAATCACCGATTATGATATTTATTTCTGATTTTTTTTTTTTTTACAGTTCTTCAAAGCAAACTCCATGACATTATACAATTCCTCTATACTTTCTTCACTGCATTCACTTGTTGGGGCATATACTTGAATGACATTTATTTTAAAAGGTCTTCCGTTTAATTTTACTAATAGAACTGTCTGACATAGCAGTATATCCTTTGACATAATTTGATGTTTGCTTATCTAATATAATGGCTACACCTCTTTGCTGTTTTTCTCCCCTAGAGTAAATAATCTTACAATCCTCTCCTGTCCTTATCCCTGCTCCTTTCCATCTGTCACAGTCTTGTGTTCACTCGCAATCAGGCCACATCATCCGTAACTCAATTACAACTTCAGCTCGCACAGATGTTTTTATACGGAGTTTATTTCAAGCAAGCCTGACAATCAAAATAAGGCGTTATCTGCCTGACACATCATCATAATAATCATCACTCGTTACACAATATATAAATGCACATTATCACACATGGTCACTCTCTCGTTAAATATCGCATGCATTCACAACACTAGATAATGGCTTCAGAACAACACTGCGTCCAGTCCGAAGGCCGTCATGTCCCTGTCTGAAGCCGCTCAGGTTGTCGCTTGCCCGCGTGGTCAAACTTCTTCGTGGGGTTCGCAACTCTGCGTGCCGTTCTCTTCGCACGCAGCACTGTCTACTTAGCACTCGTCACTCTCTAAAGTTCTACTCTAGTTTACGTCGTCACGGTATTCTCCGTGACCTATTGTATCCGCCCCTGTTCTCGGGTCGGTCCCTCTGTTGTTCTAACTATAACACATTAGTGTCCCCACCCGAGTCTAGTCTAATTACTGTTCTTACGTCCTAACTTGGGTGCTGTCTGTATTCTGTCTATACCTTTATAGAGGTCCTGTCTCTATGTCCTATTGGTCCTTGCCCCTCTTCTGTCACTGGTCAGTCCAACACCTTGACATTCTCTCGTCGTCCCTCGTATTGCGTCACCATATTAATGTAGTAGGTGTGACGCAATGTCATCGTAGCATATAAAATTAGTCTGATCCAATTTAGTCAAGGGGTTCACTGCTATATCTTAAGGTTCACTTCTGTCCCAAATAAGTCTGGTCACAAGTTGCTGTATCTAACCACTGGTTTTAGATCAGCTTAACACATCTCCACTCTAAGCAAGAGTCATTACATTACACTCTTGGGAGCTGTGTTGAACCAGGGCGCATTAACCAACTAAGCCCCTCAAAATACCGATTCACCGTTATGTCAATACAAATTGCTCCTGTTAAGGATGCAATACATGAATATAATTCATGGCTCCCGTGAAATGTGCTTTCACTTCTCTTGATATTTGTGTGTATGCTGATACTTGCCTATCTCGCTTCCGCTTGTGGCTAAATATTCAACTCATCCTTTCCCTTATTCTAAGTCTGTAGTGTCCCCTGATACAGTGTTCCGTCCCTTTGAAATTAACTGTTGTTTGTATAATTATCTGTTTGTATTCCTGCTTGTCTGCGTGTAACAATTTAATTTATATGTGTTGCAATTAGAAACATAACTATATGTCTATAATTGATGTATTCAGGTCTTTGAGTATCACAGGTAGGTTAATGTTCATCACAAAGTAATGCCTTTGCTTAATTTATGACGTACTTCGCCGATCTGGGATTCTAGAAAACAACCATTCGTGTAATGCAATAGTGGCTATAACACACATAAAAATACACACTTCACATGGTTTACACAGAAGACGCGGACAAGTCATAAAAACACGTGTGTGCGAAAAAAAATTGCACCGCTGTTCACACCCATAATTTTACTTATTTCATTCGTCCGTATATTCATCTCATATTCACTCATTCATACCTTGTCAATTTTAAAAATGTTTTGTCATTGACGTAAAAATGGGCTCGTGTTAAACAATATTGAGCCGAAATAACTTGTTTCATATATCACATTGTTATTTACAATTTTAAATTTATTGCGTTCGGCAGTACAACAGAAACTAACTAAGTCTAACTATCTCTAGCTATTGTAATGTATAATCGGTTTGATCAGTCACTTGACTGATGATTACTAGCATTACTCTTATTCTAAGGGATGATGTGTAATACTATTAACTAAGGGAATTAATTTAAACTAAAGTAAATAAATACTAAAGGGAAATAAATTAACTAAATTATTAATTTATGATATTAAGTAAAACAAAGATGTTATTTAATAAATAAAGGATGTTACTAAACTAAACAATATACTTAGTCTAATTAACTAAATGATGGGTGTAATAAATAAATAAATTTAAAATAAATAAACTAAATAATAACTGTTTGTTAAATATAGGTATATAATTAACTAGGTATCAATTTATGGATGTTTCTAAGGGAAGGTAATTAACTAAACTAAACATTCTGTAAGAGAAATGTGTTAGTTCCCTTAAATGTACTAAAGTTTCAAATTGCTAAATTTCTAAATTATTTTAACAATTAATCTATTAAATTTTTTATTAAATCTAAATATATTACCTCGCCGTTTTAAATGGCTTCATCGGTAGCAGTCTCGTCGGAGAACTGTTTCCTATGCTTTACTAACTAAATTTAAATAGTATCTACATTTCTAAATCTAAGCAATAATTGTAAAGGTTTCTAATCTTATTAAATAATGGATAATGCTACAACTGTTTCAAATAAACTATCAGTTGAAGTATTAGTGGTTCTACTTATGCTAATGTTTCTACTATTATGAACCACTAGATTACTTTAGTGTAGCTTCGTTAAAATATGTTATACAACAATAATACATACATATTATATACATAAATATGTTACATAATATTCGAACTATTTAAGTAATCGTAGGTCCAGGTGATGGTGATGACAACGTGTCGTTCCTCTGGGTTTTTCCTTAAGATAGTCTATATACAACTGTCACTGCAGTTTCCGTGACGATATGGCGTGTCACAGTATGTTCACACTAGTATCACAGTTTCTACGCACTAAATGACTCTATGACTCTATCACTGCATTGTTCATGCGTTTAGGTAATAGTAGAGTTCTTTGGAAGTTCACGTAATGATATTTATCTCACACAGTGTCTTATGTCTTATCATTACTAAAACAATTTCTATGTGAACTACTCAGTAGTAACTGAAGGTACCTGAGGCAGTGTTTCAACTGCTTTCTGCATCACTTCAATGCCTGATGGTCTTGTGAGCAGATCTGCAAGGGTGTTGTTGCTCCCATTAATATGTCGCAGGGAAAAGGAGTAATTTTGCAGAATTAAGGCTCAGCAATAAATTCTGTTATATTTAGGTAGGCCTTTCTCCATAACTAACAGCGGAGAGTTGTCGGTCTCGACGACAAAGTGAGTTCCAGCCATAATATCTATGAAGCTTCGTAATGCAATATACGATAGCGAGAGCCTCCAACTGAGAGACATCATAATGTAATTCAGCTGTGGTCAGTTTACGGCTGATATACAAGATTGGTTGGAGGATCTTTTCATGCTCTTGAAGCAGTACACCAGAGATTTTAGTTGCGCTGGCGTCACATCTAATGATGTATTGTAAATCAGGGTTAGGTAAGCGGAGGATGGGAACTTTACTGAAAAGGTACTTTAATTCTGACATAGCATTGACTAAAGTAGCATCTTGCACATTTATCTTTGCAAATGACTTTAACAAATTTGAAAATACGCATGTTACTTGTGCCAAATTGGAGATAAATTTGCTTTAGTAATTCACTAGCCCCAGCAGGCTTCTCACTTGTTTCTTTGTTGTTGGAATAGTGAGATTTAAGATTTTGGTTATAATTTTGTTGTCAGTTTTTAACTGGCCCTTGGATATTGTATGGCCAAGGAAATCTATCTCCTCCAACGCCATCTCAACTTTCGTTGGTTTGACTGTCAGTCCAAACAATTTTATTCTCTCGAAGACGAGTCTTAAAGTTTGTAGATGTGTTGTCCAGTCTGTTGTATGGATGCATATGTCATCTATGAAAAAAATGAAGTGTTGTATCCTATCTGTCCTGACTGGTTTGTCTGAGAAGATTTGTTTGTATTCAGTCAACAATGCTATTGTCTGCTCTTTCTGTTCGTCTGTCATCTTTTGTACCTCTTTGGTTCTAGGTGCATATTGCTGATTGTTGTGGTGCTTTCTACAGTCGGTACTGGTAATTCAAAGTCATCTTCTTCTGTCTGGTTGCTGACTGTTGCTGTAATATGTTCGTCTTCTACATGGTTCAATGTTGTGTTTGTTATCAGTTCGTCTGGAGTCTGGTTTACTGGTGTGCTTGCGTTGTGTTGGTCTTCCGTCTCCTATTCTTGTCTTCTGTAATAAGTCTTTAACATGTTGATATGACATATCTTGAGTTTGTTGTTCAAGGATATCTCATAGTTAACTTCTGAAATCTTTCTCACCACTTTAAATGGACCTTGCCATGAGGTCAATAACAAGTCACTTTTATCTGATAATAGTAACAACACATCTTGATTCGGCTCAAAGTGTACACTGTTTACACTTGTATTAGGCTGTTCCAAATACGGTGGTATGTTTGATTTGGCGCGCTGCGCCTGTATGACCTTTTGTGTGGTGTCGTTGTTCACCGTACCACTGGATGCACTGAGGTGTACTGTTTTGTTTTGTAGGTCATTCTCTTGTTTACTAGTTTTTGACCTAGTTTTGGACTCAGCCTGACTGGAGTAGATTTCTCTCCAGGCTGCTATCTGTTCAGTGGTACATTTCTTCACCCGTGGCAAACAGCCAATTATCAAGTCCGCACATGGGTTCTTTAAAACTGCGCAAGTAAATGTGCCAGACAAGAAAGGGGTGTTTATGTCAGCTCTGGCCAACGGGTACGTTTCTATGCTGCCTGAAAATGTGCGGCAGTTAACTGTTTCTCCCGTATAATCTTCTGGCTTGGCCAATTCACTTTTCAAACCGATTAATGTACTGCCACTATCAAGAAGAACTTTACATGGCATGTCATTGACTATTCCGTGGTGGAACTCTAAGGTGCCTCTGGAGGCTACTGCTGCATTTGCGTTTTCAAGCGAACACGGCACTGCATGTCCACATTTAAGTATTCCGTTATGATGAAACTGATGGCATGTTGTGCAATTACTGTAACTCAATACATCAATCGATGCTACTACATTTTCACCACTTTCACACATCTCTTCCATATCACTCTCGCTATCAGATGATGAATCAACTAACACTGCATTCACTGCCTTTAACCTCTTTCTTCCAGTACAAGCAGAGGAATAGTGACCAAAACAATGGCAGAAGAAGCATTTTACAGCACGTCTAAAAGTTTCTCTCTTAGTTTGCTGTTTCTTTATCATCATCTCTAAGTGCTCTGGGTATTTCGAATTTTTATCGCACATAGCATACTCTGAATGTTGAAATCTACAATATGGACATTGTCGTAGGTTGTCCCTTTGCTTTTCCTTAAATTTATAAGGTTTTTGTGGTTTGCCTATTGCAGCTGCTACAATTTCACTTTCTTCTATCACAGATTTGAAAACATCCACAGTCGATGAAAAATATGCAGACCCTAGTTTCTCTAGTTGTTCGAGAGAATCTACATTTGATTCTTGCAAAAACTTAGCAAATGGACTGGGGATGGTTGAAATAATTTTGTCCATGATCATGAGATCTCTAAGTTTATCGTAATTATTGTTAATTTTAGATGCCTTAAGCCATTTGTTATAAACGTCTTGTACTGTTGAGACGTAGTCAATGAATGTTTGATTACTCTTAGGCTTTAGCTTGGAGATTTGAATTTGGTACCCTGCGGCGTCTAACAGGAAATGCTGCATTACCCTTTGGTTAATATATTCATAGTTATTCCTAAGTTGTTGGGGAATGGATTCTATTACCTTTAAAGGCTCCCCGGATAGATTCTTCATGTAGATCATTGTCCAGTTCTCTTTTGGTATTTCCTGGGCTTTTAGCTGGTATTCTACATTTCTGACCAAGCTGAGATGGAATCGCCTTGGCAAAATGGCTTCACAATCCCTTTATATTAGGCAAACTTATTCTCTGCCTCTTTACTTTTGAGTTTAGTTGTAGCAATCTGAACATGAGACTCAATTTCGAGCTCTTTTATCTTAATCTGCGTTTGGGATTCAATCTCTGCTTGTTTTAATTTATTGGTCTCAGCTAACTCCTGTTGTTTGAAAGCTAATTCTTGTTGTTTAACTTTACCACTTTCAGCTATTTCTTGTTGTTTTATTTTTGTATTTTCAGCTATCTCTTCAAGCTCCTTCTGGTGCAACCGTTCTTTTGCCCTTTCACCTCTCTCTTTGTCTTTCTCCTCTTTATCTATTGCAGCTTGTCTATCAGTTTATTCTTTAAATTCAGCTTTTGCCCATTTTTCTAGTTTATCCCCACTATAACCTAGTGCTATCCCTGCCTCTATACATTCTTTAAGTGTAGACATGGTTGTTATTTATCTTTCACGCACTTATAAATACAATAATAGTCAATTGTATAATAATCAGTTTTACAGTGACAAAATGAAAAATAAAGATGCTACTTTAGGATGCAAGTCAAAATTATAGGTACTTATCTGATCGTTGGGGAAAACAAGATCTTCTCTGCTTCTATCGCTACTTTCGGCTGGATGGTACAACTAAATTCATGCACATCCTGGTGTATAGAGCATAAACAATTATTATCTGATATAATTAAATTATACAGAAATACACAAATGTATCATGAGTTGACTGGGCACATTGCCTGTACAGAAAAACTGAAGTGTGGTTTATTAATTTTAGAATGTTCTTAATTATAAATGTCATAATGTCTCTGTCTGTCGTATGTCTTCGGGCTTGACCTTCAGCTGAAACGTCTTACACAACACATGGTAGAATTAGAATAATACATTTGACTTTACTCTAAATTAATTCAATCAATAAATACACGCTAACACGCTGGCGACGGTAACCAGTTCACTCAAAGGTCATTCCGCGCACTTCACAATCTTTCGTTCTAGTTACTTTGCTAATGTCTTCAGGCGTGCGTAAACACGTTAATGTGAGGCATTTTACATTAGCTCGCACAAGTGTCCTGTTACTCAACTTTACTGTACACAATTAGAATCAGGCGTGCGTGGAGTCATTAGATTAGCCATATAGAATGTTAGTTGTGACTTTCTTTCACTGCCTGTCTTCATATTTAGCCGTGCGCTTGGGTATGCGTTCAATCGGTGACTTCTGACACCATTAGAATATTGGTGTAAGATATTTTCTTTTCACTGACTGTCTCCCTACTCAGCCGTGCGTTTGGTTGTGTTTTCAGTCCGTTACTTCTGACACTATTAGAATGTGGTGTCAGATATTTTCTTTTCACTGACTGTCTCCCCACTCAGCCGTGCGCTTGGGTGTGTGTTCAATCTGATACTTCTGACACCATTAGAATGTGGCCTGTCACAGTCTTGTGTTCACTCGCATTCAGCCCACATCATCCGTAACTCAATTACTACTTCAGCTCGCACAGATGTTTTTATACGGAGTTTATTTCAGGCAAGCCTGACAATCAAAATAAGGCGTTATCTGCCTGACACATCATCATAATAATCATCACTCGTTACACAATATATAAATGCACATTATCACACCTGGTCACTCTCTCGTTAAATATCGCATGCATTCACAACACTAGATAATGGCTTCAGAACAACACTGCGTCCAGTCCGAAGGCCGTCATGTCCCTGTCTGAAGCCGTTCAGGTTGTCGCTTGCCCGCGTGGTCAAACTTCCTGGTGGGGTTCGCAACTCTGCGTGCCGTTCTCTTCGCACGCAGCACTGTCTACTTAGCACTCGTCACTCTCTAAAGTTCTACTCTAGTTTACGTCGTCACGGTATTCTCCGTGACCTATTTTACCCGCCCCTGTTCTCGGGTCGGTCCCTCTGTTGTTCTAACTATAACACATTAGTGTCCCCACCTGAGTCTAGTCTAATTACTGTTCTTACGTCCTAACTTGGGTGATGTCTGTATTCTGTCTATACCTTTATAGAGGTCCTGTCTCTATGTCCTATTAGTCTTTGCCCCTCTTCTGTCACTAGTCAGTCCAACACCTTGACGCCATCTCGTTTCCAATATTCCTAATATGTTAATTTTCTCTCTCTCTCTCTCTCCATTTCTATTTTGATGTTTTATAATTTTCCATCTGCATTCATTGTTCTAACATTCCAAATTCCTACTTTCAATGATATTAATCTTTTGCACCTAGTAGCGTGTTGACGGTCTGGAGTCACCTGGTGCGCATGACTATCCCTACCGGGCGAGGCTGCTCCTATGGAGCACCCATTTACGCCGTTTCTCTGATTATCGATGAGTCCACACAAAATGATTTTCTCGGCATCTGTAAAGAAGGTAGTTTGCCATTGCTTTCCTTCCTAGAAGTGACCATACTGGTCAGTGACCGTAGCCATTGTCTCCTCAAAAAAGAGATCCTCTGCCTACCGTCGTGAAGGTGGAGACCATAACCTACAACTATCTGTCGGCTGCACCCTATCTTCATCCACCACCTGCACACATGGCTTCACGTAACCCTGATCGGGGGGCTAAACGGGTACTCCACCTTGCCCAAGGGTGTCCCGTAGGCTATCGGAGGGAAGGAGGCGCCTTGCTTCTCCTTTGATAGGGGATACCCCTACCCCGCTACCCCAAACAATAGAGAAAACAATAGAGTGTTAAATAAGTTTAAAAGACAAGAGGATCGACTTCATTGCACAGTGTTTTATCCCATATGGATCGGTCCTTTCAGCAGGGTGATCTGCCAAAAGTTTCGCACAAAGCTCGAACTCCGTAGCTCCAGTGACGAACCCTAGGAGTCTCCGACAAAACTGCACTGGTGAACCGATCGACGAAGGCTGGAACCGAACCCACAACATTCAGAGCGCGAGGCAGACAACGTGGTCACGTAGACTCAGCAGGACGGACAGAAGACAGAACGAGGCCGCACAACGTCACATAGCCATACATACATGGGATCACTGAGACAACAGAGACGTGTTTGACACATACATGGGATCACTGAGACAGCAGAGACGTGTTTTACACATACATGAGATCACTGAGACAACAGAGACGTGTTTTACACATACATGAGATCACTAAGACAACAGAGACGTGTTTTACACATACATGAGATCACTAAGACAACAGAGACGTGTTTTACACATACATGAGATCACTAAGACAACAGAGACGTGTTTTACACATACATGAGATCACTAAGACAACAGAGACGTGTTTTACACATACATGAGATCACTAAGACAACAGAGACGTGTTTGACACATACATGGGATCACTGAGACAGCAGAGACGTGTTTGACACATACATTGGATCACTAAGACAACAGAGACGTGTTTTACACATACATGAGATCACTAAGACAGCAGAGACGTGTTTTACACATACATGAGATCACTAAGACAACAGAGACGTGTTTTACACATACATGAGATCACGAAGACAACAGAGACGTGTTTTACACATACATGAGATCACTAAGACAACAGAGACGTGTTTTACACATACATGAGATCACTAAGACAACAGAGACGTGTTTTACACATACATGAGATCACTAAGACAACAGAGACGTGTTTGACACATACATGGGATCACTGAGACAGCAGAGACGTGTTTTACACATACATTGGATCACTAAGACAACAGAGACGTGTTTTACACATACATGAGATCACTAAGACAGCAGAGACGTGTTTTACACATACATGAGATCACTAAGACAACAGAGACGTGTTTTACACATACATGAGATCACGAAGACAACAGAGACGTGTTTTACACATACATGAGATCACTAAGACAACAGAGACGTGTTTTACACATACATGAGATCACTAAGACAACAGAGACGTGTTTTACACATACAAGAGATCACTAAGACAACAGAGAAGTGTTTTACACATACATGAGATCACTAAGACAACAGAGACGTGTTTTACACATACATGCGATCACTGAGACAACAGAGAAGTGTTTGACACATACATGGGATCACTGAGACAGCGGAGATGTATTTGACATATACATGGGATCATTGAGACAACAGAGAAGTGTTTGACACATTCATGGGATCACTGAGACAGCAGAGATGTATTTGACATTTACATGGGATAATTGAGACAACAGAGACGTGTTTGACACATACATGGGATCACTGAGACAGCAGAGATGTATTTGACATATACATGGGATCATTGAGACAACAGAGACGTGTTTGACACATACATGGGATCATTGAGACAACAGAGACGTGTTTGACACATACATGGGATCACTGAGACAACAGAGAAGTGTTTGACACATACATGAGATCACTGAGACAAAAGAGAAGTCTTTGACACATACATGGGATCACTGAGACAGCAGAGACGTGTTTGACACATACATGGGATCACTGAGACAGCAGAGACGTGTTTGACACAAACATATGTAACTGAGACAATGGAGACGTGTTTGACACATACATGAGATCACTGAGACAAAAGAGAAGTCTTTGACACATACATGGGATCACTGAGACAGCAGAGACGTGTTTGACACATACATGGGATCACTGAGACAGCAGAGACGTGTTTGACACAAACATGGGATTACTGAGACATCAGAGACGTGTTTGACACATACATGGGATCACAGAGGCAACAATAAGGGGCTGCGTGGTGTCGAGGTATGGTGTCTGCCTCGAGAGCTGGAGGTCCCGGGTTCATGCTCCGGTGAGGACTGGGATTTTTTCACTTGGATTTCTAGTAATTTCCCCTGATCTTCGGGTAGTGAGATCGGATGCCCGTGTGTATTGTTGCGCACGTAAAAAATCCATTGGTAGTTGGAAATCGATAAAGAGTAGCCTAACGGCGCTGCCCGGGCAAAATTTCGAATTAAAAATCTACCCAAAGTATTTCAGGATCCTCGCCTGTGCTACGGACTTCATGCACTGAGCTGAGTTTCTCCAAACCCAGGTTTGAGGTAGGAGGAGAGCGGAGCAATTATGGGTTACACCCGTGTGCAGTGATGTTGATCCATTGACTAAACTAACTAAACTAAACTAAACTGAGACAACAGAGGCGAGTTTGACACATACATGGGATCATTGAGACAACAGAGATGTGTTTGACACATACATGGGATCATTGAGACAACAGAGATGTGTTTGACACATACATGGGATCACTGAGACAACAGAGACGTGTTTGACACCCACATGGGATCACTGAGACAAAAGAGAAGTCTTTGACACATACATGGGATCATTGAGACAACAGAGATGTGTTTGACACATACATGGGATCACTGAGACAACAGAGATGTGTTTGACACATACATGGGATCACTGAGACAAAAGAGAAGTCTTTGACACATACATGGGATCACTGAGACAACAGAGACGTATTTGACACATACATGGGATCATTGAGACAACAGAGATGTGTTTGACATATACATGGGATCATTGAGACAACAGAGACGTGTTTGACATATACATGGGATCATTGAGACAACAGAGACGTGTTTGACACATACATGGGATCATTGAGACAACAGAGATGTGTTTGACATATACATGAGATCATTGAGACAACAGAGATGTGTTTGACACATACATGGGATCATTGAGACAACAGAGATGTGTTTGACATATACATGGGATCATTGAGACAACAGAGATGTGTTTGACACATACATGGGATCACTGAGACAAAAGAGAAGTCTTTGACACATACATGGGATCACTGAGACAACAGAGACGTGTTTGACACATTCATGGGATCACTGAGACAACAAAGACGTGTTTGACACATATATGGGATCATTGAGATAACAGAGACGTGTTTGACACATACATGGGATCACTGAGACAACAGAGACGTGTTTGACACATACATGAGTTCACTGAGACAGCAGAGACGTGTTTGACACATACATGGGATCATTGAGACAACAGAGAAGTGTTTGAAACATAAATGGGATCACTGAGACAACAGAGACGTGTTTGACACATACATGGGATCACTGAGACAACAGAGAAGTGTTATAAACATACATGGGATCACTGAGACAACAGAGACGTGTTTGACACATACATGGGATCATTGAGACAGCAGAGACGTGTTTGAAATATACATGGGATCACTGAGACAGCAGAGACGTGTGTGACACATACATGGGATCATTGAGACAACAGAGAAGTGTTTGAAACATACATGGGATCACTGAGACAGCAGAGCCGTGTATGACACATACATGGGATCACTGAGACAGCAGAGACGTGTTTGACACATACATTGGATCACTAAGACAACAGAGACGTGTTTTACACATACATGAGTTCACTAAGACAGCAGAGACGTGTTTTACAGATACATGAGATCACTAAGACAACAGAGACGTGTTTTACACATACATGAGATCACTAAGACAACAGAGACGTGTTTTACACATACATGAGATCACTAAGACAACAGAGACGTGTTTTACACATACATGAGATCACTAAGACAACAGAGACGTGTTTTACACATACATGAGATCACTAAGACAACAGAGACGTATTTTACACATACATGAGATCACTAAGACAACAGAGACGTGTTTGACACATACATGGGATCACTGAGACAGCAGAGACGTGTTTTACACATACATTGGATCACTAAGACAACAGAGACGTGTTTTACACATACATGAGATCACTAAGACAGCAGAGACGTGTTTTACACATACATGAGATCACTAAGACAACAGAGACGTGTTTTACACATACATGAGATCACTAAGACAACAGAGACGTGTTTTACACATACATGAGATCACTAAGACAACAGAGACGTGTTTTACACATACATGAGATTACTAAGACAACAGAGACGTGTTTTACACATACATGAGATCACGAAGACAACAGAGACGTGTTTTACACATACATGGGATCACTGAGACAGCAGAGACGTGTTGTTTGACACATACATGCGATCACTGAGACAACAGAGAAGTGTTTGACACATACATGGGATCACTGAGACAGCAGAGATGTATTTGACATATACATGGGATCATTGAGACAACAGAGAAGTGTTTGACACATACATGGGATCACTGAGACAGCAGAGATGTATTTGACATTTACATGGGATCATTGAGACAACAGAGACGTGTTTGACACATACATGGGATCACTGAGACAGCAGAGATGTATTTGACATATACATGGGATCATTGAGACAACAGAGACGTGTTTGACACATACATGGGATCATTGAGACAACAGAGACGTGTTTGACACATACATGGGATCACTGAGACAACAGAGAAGTGTTTGACACATACATGAGATCACTGAGACAAAAGAGAAGTCTTTGACACATACATGGGATCACTGAGACAGCAGAGACGTGTTTGACACATACATGGGATCACTGAGACAGCAGAGACGTGTTTGACACATACATGGGATCACTGAGACAGCAGAGACGTGTTTGACACAAACATATGTAACTGAGACAATGGAGACGTGTTTGACACATACATGAGATCACTGAGACAAAAGAGAAGTCTTTGACACATACATGGGATCACTGAGACAGCAGAGACGTGTTTGACACATACATGGGATCACTGAGACAGCAGAGACGTGTTTGACACAAACATGGGATTACTGAGACATCAGAGACGTGTTTGACACATACATGGGATCACAGAGGCAACAATAAGGGGCTGCGTGGTCTCGAGGTATGGTGTCTGCCTCGAGAGCTGGAGGTCCCGGGTTCATGCTCCGGTGAGGACTGGGATTTTTTCACTTGGATTTCTAGTAATTTCCCCTGATCTTCGGGTAGTGAGATCGGATGCCCGTGTGTATTGTTGCGCACGTAAAAAATCCATTGGTAGTTGGAAATCGATAAAGAGTAGCCTAACGGCGCTGCCCGGGCAAAATTTCGAATTAAAAATCTACCCAAAGTATTTCAGGATCCTCGCCTGTGCTACGGACTTCATGCACTGAGCTGAGTTTCTCCAAACCCAGGTTTGAGGTAGGAGGAGAGCGGAGCAATTATGGGTTACACCCGTGTGCAGTGATGTTGATCCATTGACTAAACTAACTAAACTAAACTAAACTGAGACAACAGAGGCGAGTTTGACACATACATGGGATCATTGAGACAACAGAGATGTGTTTGACACATACATGGGATCATTGAGACAACAGAGATGTGTTTGACACATACATGGGATCACTGAGACAACAGAGACGTGTTTGACACATACATGGGATCACTGAGACAAAAGAGAAGTCTTTGACACATACATGGGATCATTGAGACAACAGAGATGTGTTTGACACATACATGGGATCACTGAGACAACAGAGATGTGTTTGACACATACATGGGATCACTGAGACAAAAGAGAAGTCTTTGACACATACATGGGATCACTGAGACAACAGAGACGTATTTGACACATACATGGGATCATTGAGACAACAGAGATGTGTTTGACATATACATGGGATCATTGAGACAACAGAGACGTGTTTGACATATACATGGGATCATTGAGACAACAGAGACGTGTTTGACACATACATGGGATCATTGAGACAACAGAGATGTGTTTGACATATACATGAGATCATTGAGACAACAGAGATGTGTTTGACACATACATGGGATCATTGAGACAACAGAGATGTGTTTGACATATACATGGGATCATTGAGACAACAGAGATGTGTTTGACACATACATGGGATCACTGAGACAAAAGAGAAGTCTTTGACACATACATGGGATCACTGAGACAACAGAGACGTGTTTGACACATTCATGGGATCACTGAGACAACAGAGACGTGTTTGACACATATATGGGATCATTGAGATAACAGAGACGTTTTTGACACATACATGGGATCACTGAGACAACAGAGACGTGTTTGACACATACATGAGATCACTGAGACAGCAGAGACGTGTTTGACACATACATGGGATCATTGAGACAACAGAGAAGTGTTTGAAACATAAATGGGATCACTGAGACAACAGAGACGTGTTTGACACATACATGGGATCACTGAGACAACAGAGAAGTGTTATAAACATACATGGGATCACTGAATCAACAGAGACGTGTTTGACACATACATGGGATCATTGAGACAGCAGAGACGTGTTTGAAATATACATGGGATCACTGAGACAGCAGAGACGTGTGTGACACATACATGGGATCATTGAGACAACAGAGAAGTGTTTGAAACATACATGGGATCACTGAGACAGCAGAGCCGTGTATGACACATACATGGGATCACTGAGACAGCAGAGACGTGTTTGACACATACATTGGATCACTAAGACAACAGAGACGTGTTTTACACATACATGAGTTCACTAAGACAGCAGAGACGTGTTTTACACATACATGAGATCACTAAGACAACAGAGACGTGTTTTACACATACATGAGATCACTAAGACAACAGAGACGTGTTTTACACATACATGAGATCACTAAGACAACAGAGACGTGTTTTACACATACATGAGATCACTAAGACAACAGAGACGTGTTTTACACATACATGAGATCACTAAGACAACAGAGACGTGTTTGACACATACATGGGATCACTGAGACAGCAGAGACGTGTTTTACACATACATTGGATCACTAAGACAACAGAGACGTGTTTTACACATACATGAGATCACTAAGACAGCAGAGACGTGTTTTACACATACATGAGATCACTAAGACATCAGAGACGTGTTTTACACATACATGAGATCACTAAGACAACAGAGACGTGTTTTACACATACATGAGATCACTAAGACAACAGAGACGTGTTTTACACATACATGAGATTACTAAGACAACAGAGACATGTTTTACACATACATGAGATCACGAAGACAACAGAGACGTGTTTTACACATACATGGGATCACTGAGACAGCAGAGACGTGTTGTTTGACACATACATGCGATCACTGAGACAACAGAGAAGTGTTTGACACATACATGGGATCACTGAGACAGCAGAGATGTATTTGACATATACATGGGATCATTGAGACAACAGAGAAGTGTTTGACACATACATGGGATCACTGAGACAGCAGAGATGTATTTGACATTTACATGGGATCATTGAGACAACAGAGACGTGTTTGACACATACATGGGATCACTGAGACAGCAGAGATGTATTTGACATATACATGGGATCATTGAGACAACAGAGACGTGTTTGACACATACATGGGATTATTGAGACAACAGAGACGTGTTTGACACATACATGGGATCACTGAGACAACAGAGAAGTGTTTGACACATACATGAGATCACTGAGACAAAAGAGAAGTCTTTGACACATACATGGGATCACTGAGACAGCAGAGACGTGTTTGACACATACATGGGATCACTGAGACAGCAGAGACGTGTTTGACACAAACATATGTAACTGAGACAATGGAGACGTGTTTGACACATACATGAGATCACTGAGACAAAAGAGAAGTCTTTGACACATACATGGGATCACTGAGACAGCAGAGACGTGTTTGACACATACATGGGATCACTGAGACAGCAGAGACGTGTTTGACACAAACATGGGATTACTGAGACATCAGAGACGTGTTTGACACATACATGGGATCACAGAGGCAACAATAAGGGGCTGCGTGGTCTCGAGGTATGGTGTCTGCCTCGAGAGCTGGAGGTCCCGGGTTCATGCTCCGGTGAGGACTGGGATTTTTTCACTTGGATTTCTAGTAATTTCCCCTGATCTTCGGGTAGTGAGATCGGATGCCCGTGTGTATTGTTGCGCACGTAAAAAATCCATTGGTAGTTGGAAATCGATAAAGAGTAGCCTAACGGCGCTGCCCGGGCAAAATTTCGAATTAAAAATCTACCCAAAGTATTTCAGGATCCTCGCCTGTGCTACGGACTTCGTGCACTGAGCTGAGTTTCTCCAAACCAAGGTTTGAGGTAGGAGGAGAGCGGAGCAATTATGGGTTACACCCGTGTGCAGTGATGTTGATCCATCGACTAAACTAACTAAACTAAACTAAACTGAGACAACAGAGGCGAGTTTGACACATACATGGGATCATTGAGACAACAGAAATGTGATTGACGCATACATGGGATCACTGAGACAAAAGAGACGTGTTTGACACATACATGGGATCACTGAGACAAAAGAGAAGTCTTTGACACATACATGGGATCATTGAGACAACAGAGATGTGTTTGACACATACATGGGATCATTGAGACAACAGAGATGTGTTTGACACATACATGGGATCACTGAGACACAAGAGAAGTCTTTGACACATACATGGGATCACTGAGACAAAAGAGAAGTCTTTGACACATACATGGGATCACTGAGACAACAGAGACGTGTTTGACACATACATGGGATCATTGAGACAACAGAGATGTGTTTGACACATACACGGGATCACTGAGACAACAGAGACGTGTTTGACACATACATGGGATCACTGAGACAAAAGAGAAGTCATTGACACATACGTGGGATCATGGAGACAACAGAGATGTGTTTGACACATACATGGAATCACTGAGACAACAGAGATGTGTTTGACACATACATGGGATCACTGAGACAAAAGAGAAGTCTTTGACACATACATGGGATCACTGAGACAACAGAGACGTATTTGACACATACATGGGATCACTGAGACAAAAGAGAAGTCTTTGACACATACATGGGATCATTGAGACAACAGAGACGTGTTTGACACATTAATGGGATCACTGAGACAACAGAGACGTGTTTGACACATATATGGGATCACTGAGATAACAGAGACGTGTTTGACACATACATGGGATCACTGAGACAACAGAGACGTGTTTGACACATACATGAGATCACTGAGACAGCAGAGACGTGTTTGACACATACATGGGATCATTGAGACAACAGAGAAGTGTTTGAAACATACATGGGATCACTGAGACAACAGAGACGTGTTTGACACATACATGGGATCATTGAGACAGCAGAGACGTGTTTGAAATATACATGGGATCACTGAGACAGCAGAGACGTGTGTGACACATACATGGGATCATTGAGACAACAGAGAAGTGTTTGAAACATACATGGGATCACTGAGACAGCAGAGCCGTGTATGACACATACATGGGATCACTGAGACAGCAGAGACGTGTTTGACACATACATTGGATCACTAAGACAACAGAGACGTGTTTTACACATACATGAGTTCACTAAGACAGCAGAGACGTGTTTTACACATACATGAGATCACTAAGACAACAGAGACGTGTTTTACACATACATGAGATCACTAAGACAACAGAGACGTGTTTTACACATACATGAGATCACTAAGACAACAGAGACGTGTTTTACACATACATGAGATCACTAAGACAACAGAGACGTGTTTTACACATACATGAGATCACTAAGACAACAGAGACGTGTTTTACACATACATGAGATCACTAAGACAACAGAGACGTGTTTGACACATACATGGGATCACTGAGACAGCAGAGACGTGTTTTACACATACATTGGATCACTAAGACAACAGAGACGTGTTTTACACATACATGAGATCACTAAGACAGCAGAGACGTGTTTTACACATACATGAGATCACTAAGACAACAGAGACGTGTTTTACACATACATGAGATCACTAAGACAACAGAGACGTGTTTTACACATACATGAGATCACTAAGACAACAGAGACGTGTTTTACACATACATGAGATTACTAAGACAACAGAGACGTGTTTTACACATACATGAGATCACGAAGACAACAGAGACGTGTTTTACACATACATGGGATCACTGAGACAGCAGAGACGTGTTGTTTGACACATACATGCGATCACTGAGACAACAGAGAAGTGTTTGACACATACATGGGATCACTGAGACAGCAGAGATGTATTTGACATATACATGGGATCATTGAGACAACAGAGAAGTGTTTGACACATACATGGGATCACTGAGACAGCAGAGATGTATTTGACATTTACATGGGATCATTGAGACAACAGAGACGTGTTTGACACATACATGGGATCACTGAGACAGCAGAGATGTATTTGACATATACATGGGATCATTGAGACAACAGAGACGTGTTTGACACATACATGGGATCATTGAGACAACAGAGACGTGTTTGACACATACATGGGATCACTGAGACAACAGAGAAGTGTTTGACACATACATGAGATCACTGAGACAAAAGAGAAGTCTTTGACACATACATGAGATCACTGAGACAGCAGAGACGTGTTTGACACATACATGGGATCACTGAGACAGCAGAGACGTGTTTGACACAAACATATGTAACTGAGACAATGGAGACGTGTTTGACACATACATGAGATCACTGAGACAAAAGAGAAGTCTTTGACACATACATGGGATCACTGAGACAGCAGAGACGTGTTTGACACATACATGGGATCACTGAGACAGCAGAGACGTGTTTGACACATACATGGGATCACTGAGACAGCAGAGACGTGTTTGACACAAACATGGGATTACTGAGACATCAGAGACGTGTTTGACACATACATGGGATCACAGAGGCAACAATAAGGGGCTGCGTGGTCTCGAGGTATGGTGTCTGCCTCGAGAGCTGGAGGTCCCGGGTTCATGCTCCGGTGAGGACTGGGATTTTTTCACTTGGATTTCTAGTAATTTCCCCTGATCTTCGGGTAGTGAGATCGGATGCCCGTGTGTATTGTTGCGCACGTAAAAAATCCATTGGTAGTTGGAAATCGATAAAGAGTAGCCTAACGGCGCTGCCCGGGCAAAATTTCGAATTAAAAATCTACCCAAAGTATTTCAGGATCCTCGCCTGTGCTACGGACTTCGTGCACTGAGCTGAGTTTCTCCAAACCCAGGTTTGAGGTAGGAGGAGAGCGGAGCAATTATGGGTTACACCCGTGTGCAGTGATGTTGATCCATCGACTAAACTAACTAAACTAAACTAAACTGAGACAACAGAGGCGAGTTTGACACATACATGGGATCATTGAGACACCAGAAATGTGATTGACGCATACATGGGATCACTGAGACAAAAGAGACGTGTTTGACACATACATGGGATCACTGAGACAAAAGAGAAGTCTTTGACACATACATGGGATCACTGAGACAACAGAGACGTGTTTGACACATACATGGGATCATTGAGACAACAGAGATGTGTTTGACACATACATGGGATCACTGAGACAACAGAGACGTGTTTGACACATACATGGGATCACTGAGACAAAAGAGAAGTCTTTGACACATACATGGGATCATTGAGACAACAGAGATGTGTTTGACACATACATGGAATCACTGAGACAACAGAGATGTGTTTGACACATACATGGGATCACTGAGACAAAAGAGAAGTCTTTGACACATACATGGGATCACTGAGACAACAGAGACGTATTTGACACATACATGGGATCACTGAGACAAAAGAGAAGTCTTTGACACATACATGGGATCATTGAGACAACAGAGACGTGTTTGACACATTAATGGGATCACTGAGACAACAGAGACGTGTTTGACACATATATGGGATCACTGAGATAACAGAGACGTGTTTGACACATACATGGGATCACTGAGACAACAGAGACGTGTTTGACACATACATGAGATCACTGAGACAGCAGAGACGTGTTTGACACCTACATGGGATCATTGAGACAACAGAGAAGTGTTTGAAACATAAATGGGATCACTGAGACAACAGAGACGTGTTTGACACATACATGGGATCACTGAGACAACAGAGAAGTGTTATAAACATACATGGGATCACTGAGACAACAGAGACGTGTTTGACACATACATTGGATCATTGAGACAGCAGAGACGTGTTTGAAATATACATGGGATCACTGAGACAGCAGAGACGTGTGTGACTTATACATGGGATCATTGAGACAACAGAGAAGTGTTTGAAACATACATGGGATCACTGAGACAGCAGAGCCGTGTGTGACACATACATGGGATCACTGAGACAAACGAGAAGTCTTTGAAATATACGTCGGATCACTGAGACAACAGAGAAGTGTTTGATACATATATGGGATCACTGAGACAACAGAGACGTGTTTGACACATACATGGGATCACTGAGACAGCAGAGACGTGTTTTACACATACATGATATCACTAAGACAGCAGAGACGTGTTTTACACATACATGAGATCACTAAGACAACAGAGACGTGTTTTACACATACATGAGATCACTAAGACAACAGAGACGTGTTTTACACATACATGAGATCACTAAGACAACAGAGACGTGTTTGACACATACATGGGATCACTGAGACAAACGAGAAGTCTTTGAAATATACGTCGGATCACTGAGACAACAGAGAAGTGTTTTACATACATGAGTTCACTAAGACAGCAAAGACGTGTTTTACACATACATGAGATCACTAAGACAACAGAGACGTGTTTTACACATACATGAGATCACTAAGACAACAGAGACGTGTTTTACACATACATGAGATCACTAAGACAACAGAGACGTGTTTTACACATACATGAGATCACTAAGACAACAGAGACGTGTTTTACACATACATGAGATCACTAAGACAACAGAGACGTGTTTTACACATACATGAGATCACTAAGACAACAGAGACGTGTTTGACACATACATGGGATCACTGAGACAGCAGAGACGTGTTTGACACATACATTGGATCACTAAGACAACAGAGACGTGTTTTACACATACATGAGATCACTAAGACAGCAGAGACGTGTTTTACACATACATGAGATCACTAAGACAACAGAGACGTGTTTTACACATACATGAGATCACTAAGACAACAGAGACGTGTTTTACACATACATGAGATCACTAAGACAACAGAGACGTGTTTTACACATACATGAGATTACTAAGACAACAGAGACGTGTTTTACACATACATGAGATCACGAAGACAACAGAGACGTGTTTTACACATACATGGGATCACTGAGACAGCAGAGACGTGTTGTTTGACACATACATGCGATCACTGAGACAACAGAGAAGTGTTTGACACATACATGGGATCACTGAGACAGCAGAGATGTAATTGACATATACATGGGATCATTGAGACAACAGAGAAGTGTTTGACACATACATGGGATCACTGAGACAGCAGAGATGTATTTGACATTTACATGGGATCATTGAGACAACAGAGACGTGTTTGACACATACATGGGATCACTGAGACAGCAGAGATGTATTTGACATATACATGGGATCATTGAGACAACAGAGACGTGTTTGACACATACATGGGATCATTGAGACAACAGAGACGTGTTTGACACATACATGGGATCACTGAGACAACAGAGAAGTGTTTGACACATACATGAGATCACTGAGACAAAAGAGAAGTCTTTGACACATACATGGGATCACTGAGACAGCAGAGACGTGTTTGACACATACATGGGATCACTGAGACAGCAGAGACGTGTTTGACACAAACATATGTAACTGAGACAATGGAGACGTGTTTGACACATACATGAGATCACTGAGACAAAAGAGAAGTCTTTGACACATACATGGGATCACTGAGACAGCAGAGACGTGTTTGACACATACATGGGATCACTGAGACAGCAGAGACGTGTTTGACACAAACATGGGATTACTGAGACATCAGAGACGTGTTTGACACATACATGGGATCACAGAGGCAACAATAAGGGGCTGCGTGGTCTCGAGGTATGGTGTCAGCCTCGAGAGCTGGAGGTCCCGGGTTCATGCTCCGGTGAGGACTGGGATTTTTTCACTTGGATTTCTAGTAATTTCCCCTGATTTTCGGGTAGTGAGATCGGATGCCCGTGTGTATTGTTGCGCACGTAAAAAATCCATTGGTAGTTGGAAATCGATAAAGAGTAGCCTAACGGCGCTGCCCGGGCAAAATTTCGAATTAAAAATCTACCCAAAGTATTTCAGGATCCTCGCCTGTGCTACGGACTTCGTGCACTGAGCTGAGTTTCTCCAAACCCAGGTTTGAGGTAGGAGGAGAGCGGAGCAATTATGGGTTACACCCGTGTGCAGTGATGTTGATCCATCGACTAAACTAACTAAACTAAACTAAACTGAGACAACAGAGGCGAGTTTGACACATACATGGGATCATTGAGACAACAGAAATGTGATTGACGCATACATGGGATCACTGAGACAAAAGAGACGTGTTTGACACATACATGGGATCACTGAGACAAAAGAGAAGTCTTTGACACATACATGGGATCATTGAGACAACAGAGATGTGTTTGACACATACATGGGATCATTGAGACAACAGAGATGTGTTTGACACATACATGGGATCACTGAGACACAAGAGAAGTCTTTGACACATACATGGGATCACTGAGACAAAAGAGAAGTCTTTGACTCATACATGGGATCACTGAGACAACAGAGACGTGTTTGACACATACATGGGATCATTGAGACAACAGAGATGTGTTTGACACATACATGGGATCACTGAGACAACAGAGACGTGTTTGACACATACATGGGATCACTGAGACAAAAGAGAAGTCTTTGACACATACATGGGATCATTGAGACAACAGAGATGTGTTTGACACATACATGGAATCACTGAGACAACAGGGATGTGTTTGACACATACATGGGATCACTGAGACAAAAGAGAAGTCTTTGACACATACATGGGATCACTGAGACAACAGAGACGTATTTGACACATACATGGGATCACTGAGACAAAAGAGAAGTCTTTGACACATACATGGGATCATTGAGACAACAGAGACGTGTTTGACACATTAATGGGATCACTGAGACAACAGAGACGTGTTTGACACATATATGGGATCACTGAGATAACAGAGACGTGTTTGACACATACATGGGATCACTGAGACAACAGAGACGTGTTTGACACATACATGAGATCACTGAGACAGCAGAGACGTGTTTGACACATACATGGGATCATTGAGACAACAGAGAAGTGTTTGAAACATAAATGGGATCACTGAGACAACAGAGACGTGTTTGACACATACATGGGATCACTGAGACAACAGAGAAGTGTTATAAACATACATGGGATCACTGAGACAACAGAGACGTGTTTGACACATACATTGGATCATTGAGACAGCAGAGACGTGTTTGAAATATACATGGGATCACTGAGACAGCAGAGACGTGTGTGACTTATACATGGGATCATTGAGACAACAGAGAAGTGTTTGAAACATACATGGGATCACTGAGACAGCAGAGCCGTGTGTGACACATACATGGGATCACTGAGACAAACGAGAAGTCTTTGAAATATACGTCGGATCACTGAGACAACAGAGAAGTGTTTGATACATATATGGGATCACTGAAACAACAGAGACGTGTTTGACACATACATGGGATCACTGAGACAGCAGAGACGTGTTTTACACATACATGATATCACTAAGACAGCAGAGACGTGTTTTACACATACATGAGATCACTAAGACAACAGAGACGTGTTTTACACATACATGAGATCACTAAGACAACAGAGACGTGTTTTACACATACATGAGATCACTAAGACAACAGAGACGTGTTTGACACATACATGGGATCACCGAGACAAACGAGAAGTCTTTGAAATATACGTCGGATCACTGAGACAACAGAGAAGTGTTTTACACATACATGAGTTCACTAAGACAGCAGAGACGTGTTTTACACATACATGAGATCACTAAGACAACAGAGACGTGTTTTACACATACATGAGATCACTAAGACAACAGAGACGTGTTTTACACATACATGAGATCACTAAGACAACAGAGACGTGTTTTACACATACATGAGATCACTAAGACAACAGAGACGTGTTTTACACATACATGAGATCACTAAGACAACAGAGACGTGTTTTACACATACATGAGATCACTAAGACAACAGAGACGTGTTTTACACATACATGAGATCACTAAGACAACAGAGACGTGTTTTACACATACATGAGATCACTAAGACAACAGAGACGTGTTTTACACATACATGAGATTACTAAGACAACAGAGACGTGTTTTACACATACATGAGATCACGAAGACAACAGAGACGTGTTTTACACATACATGGGATCACTGAGACAGCAGAGACGTGTTGTTTGACACATACATGCGATCACTGAGACAACAGAGAAGTGTTTGACACATACATGGGATCACTGAGACAGCAGAGATGTATTTGACATATACATGGGATCATTGAGACAACAGAGAAGTGTTTGACACATACATGGGATCACTGAGACAGCAGAGATGTATTTGACATTTACATGGGATCATTGAGACAACAGAGACGTGTTTGACACATACATGGGATCACTGAGACAGCAGAGATGTATTTGACATATACATGGGATCATTGAGACAACAGAGACGTGTTTGACACATACATGGGATCATTGAGACAACAGAGACGTGTTTGACACATACATGGGATCACTGAGACAACAGAGAAGTGTTTGACACATACATGAGATCACTGAGACAAAAGAGAAGTCTTTGACACATACATGGGATCACTGAGACAGCAGAGACGTGTTTGACACATACATGGGATCACTGAGACAGCAGAGACGTGTTTGACACAAACATATGTAACTGAGACAATGGAGACGTGTTTGACACATACATGAGATCACTGAGACAAAAGAGAAGTCTTTGACACATACATGGGATCACTGAGACAGCAGAGACGTGTTTGACACATACATGGGATCACTGAGACAGCAGAGACGTGTTTGACACAAACATGGGATTACTGAGACATCAGAGACGTGTTTGACACATACATGGGATCACAGAGGCAACAATAAGGGGCTGCGTGGTCTCGAGGTATGGTGTCTGCCTCGAGAGCTGGAGGTCCCGGGTTCATGCTCCGGTGAGGACTGGGATTTTTTCACTTGGATTTCTAGTAATTTCCCCTGATCTTCGGGTAGTGAGATCGGATGCCCGTGTGTATTGTTGCGCACGTAAAAAAATCCATTGGTAGTTGGAAATCGATAAAGAGTAGCCTAACGGCGCTGCCCGGGCAACATTTCGAATTAAAAATCTACGCAAAGTATTTCAGGATCCTCGCCTGTGCTACGGACTTCGTGCACTGAGCTGAGTTTCTCCAAACCCAGGTTTGAGGTAGGAGGAGAGCGGAGCAATTATGGGTTACACCCGTGTGCAGTGATGTTGATCCATCGACTAAACTAACTAAACTAAACTAAACTGAGACAACAGAGGCGAGTTTGACACATACATGGGATCATTGAGACAACAGAAATGTGATTGACGCATACATGGGATCACTGAGACAAAAGAGACGTGTTTGACACATACATGGGATCACTGAGACAAAAGAGAAGTCTTTGACATATACATGGGATCACTGAGACAAAAGAGAAGTCTTTGACACATACATGGGATCACTGAGACAACAGAGACGTGTTTGACACATACATGGGATCATTGAGACAACAGAGATGTGTTTGACACATACATGGGATCACTGAGACAACAGAGACGTGTTTGACACATTAATGGGATCACTGAGACAACAGAGACGTGTTTGACACATATATGGGATCACTGAGATAACAGAGACGTGTTTGACACATACATGGGATCACTGAGACAACAGAGACGTGTTTGACACATACATGAGATCACTGAGACAGCAGAGACGTGTTTGACACATACATGGGATCATTGAGACAACAGAGAAGTGTTTGAAACATAAATGGGATCACTGAGACAACAGAGACGTGTTTGACACATACATGGGACATGGGATCACTGAGACAATAGAGAAGTGTTATAAACATACATGGGATCACTGAGACAGCAGAGCCGTGTGTGACACATACATGGGATCACTGAGACAAACGAGAAGTCTTTGAAATATACGTCGGATCACTGAGACAACAGAGAAGTGTTTGATACATATATGGGATCACTGAGACAACAGAGACGTGTTTGACACATACATGGGATCACTGAGACAGCAGAGACGTGTTTTACACATACATTGGATCACTAAGACAACAGAGACGTGTTTTACACATACATGATATCACTAAGACAGCAGAGACGTGTTTTACACATACATGAGATCACTAAGACAACAGAGACGTGTTTTACACATACATGAGATCACTAAGACAACAGAGACGTGTTTTACACATACATGAGATCACTAAGACAACAGAGACGTGTTTGACACATACATGGGATCACTAAGACAGCAGAGACGTGTTTGACACATACATTGGATCACTAAGACAACAGAGACGTGTTTTACACATACATGAGTTCACTAAGACAGCAGAGACGTGTTTTACACATACATGAGATCACTAAGACAACAGAGATGTGTTTTACACATACATGAGATCACTAAGACAACAGAGACGTGTTTTACACATACATGAGATCACTAAGACAACAGAGACGTGTTTTACACATACATGAGATCACTAAGACAACAGAGACGTGTTTTACACATACATGAGATCACTAAGACAACAGAGACGTGTTTTACACATACATGAGATCACTAAGACAACAGAGACGTGTTTGACACATACATGGGATCACTGAGACAGCAGAGACGTGTTTTACACATACATTGGATCACTAAGACAACAGAGACGTGTTTTACACATACATGAGATCACTAAGACAGCAGAGACGTGTTTTACACATACATGAGATCACTAAGACAACAGAGACGTGTTTTACACATACATGAGATCACGAAGACAACAGAGACGTGTTTTACACATACATGAGTTCATTAAGACAACAGAGACGTGTTTTACACATACATGAGATTACTAAGACAACAGAGACGTGTTTTACACATACATGAGATCACGAAGACAACAGAGACGTGTTTTACACATACATGGGATCACTGAGACAGCAGAGACGTGTTGTTTGACACATACATGCGATCACTGAGACAACAGAGAACTGTTTGACACATACATGGGATCACTGAGACAGCAGAGATGTATTTGACATATACATGGGATCACTGAGACAACAGAGAAGTGTTTGACACATACATGGGATCACTGAGACAGCAGAGATGTATTTGACATTTACATGGGATCACTAAGACAACAGAGACGTGTTTTACACATACATGAGATCACTAAGACAACAGAGACGTGTTTTACACATACATGAGATCACTAAGACAACAGAGACGTGTTTGACACGTACATGGGATCACTGAGACAGCAGAGACGTGTTTGACACATACATTGGATCACTAAGACAACAGAGACGTGTTTTACACATACATGAGTTCACTAAGACAGCAGAGACGTGTTTTACACATACATGAGATCACTAAGACAACAGAGACGTGTTTTACACATACATGAGATCACTAAGACAACAGAGACGTGTTTTACACATACATGAGATCACTAAGACAACAGAGACGTGTTTTACACATACATGAGATCACTAAGACAACAGAGACGTGTTTTACACATACATGAGATCACTAAGACAACAGAGACGTGTTTTACACATACATGAGATCACTAAGACAACAGAGACGTGTTTGACACATACATGGGATCACTGAGACAGCAGAGACGTGTTTTACACATACATTGGATCACTAAGACAACAGAGACGTGTTTTACACATACATGAGATCACTAAGACAGCAGAGACGTGTTTTACACATACATGAGATCACTAAGACAACAGAGACGTGTTTTACACATACATGAGATCACGAAGACAACAGAGACGTGTTTTACACATACATGAGTTCATTAAGACAACAGAGACGTGTTTTACACATACATGAGATTACTAAGACAACAGAGACGTGTTTTACACATACATGAGATCACGAAGACAACAGAGACGTGTTTTACACATACATGGGATCACTGAGACAGCAGAGACGTGTTGTTTGACACATACATGCGATCACTGAGACAACAGAGAAGTGTTTGACACATACATGGGATCACTGAGACAGCAGAGATGTATTTGACATATACATGGGATCATTGAGACAACAGAGAAGTGTTTGACACATACATGGGATCACTGAGACAGCAGAGATGTATTTGACATTTACATGGGATCATTGAGACAACAGAGACGTGTTTGACACATACATGGGATCACTGAGACAAAAGAGAAGTCTTTGACACATACATGGGATCACTGAGACAACAGAGACGTATTTGACACATACATGGGATCACTGAGACAAAAGAGAAGTCTTTGACACATACCTGGGATCATTGAGACAACAGAGACGTGTTTGACACATTAATGGGATCACTGAGACAACAGAGACGTGTTTGACACATATATGGGATCACTGAGATAACAGAGACATGTTTGACACATACATGGGATCACTGAGACAACAGAGACGTGTTTGACACATACATGAGATCACTGAGACAGCAGAGACGTGTTTGACACATACATGGGATCATTGAGACAACAGAGAAGTGTTTGAAACATAAATGGGATCATTGAGACAACAGAGATGTGTTTGACACATACATGGGATCACTGAGACAAAAGAGAAGTCTTTGACACATACATGGGATCACTGAGACAACAGAGACGTGTTTGACACATTCATGGGATCACTGAGACAACAGAGACGTGTTTGACACATATATGGGATCACTGAGATAACAGAGACGTGTTTGACACATACATGGGATCACTGAGACAACAGAGACGTGTTTGACACATACATGAGATCACTGAGACAGCAGAGACGTGTTTGACACATACATGGGATCATTGAGACAACAGAGAAGTGTTTGAAACATAAATGGGATCACTGAGACAACAGAGAAGTGTTTTAAACATACATGGGATCACTGAGACAGCAGAGACGTGTTTGAAATATACATGGGATCACTGAGACAGCAGAGACGTGTGTGACACATACATGGGATCATTGAGACAACAGAGAAGTGTTTGAAACATACATGGGATCATTGAGACAACAGAGATGTGTTTGACACATACATGGGATCATTGAGACAACAGAGATGTGTTTGACACATACATGGGATCACTGAGACAAAAGAGAAGTCTTTGACACATACATGGGATCACTGAGACAAAAGAGAATTCTTTGACACATACATGGGATCACTGAGACAACAGAGACGTGTTTGACACATACATGGGATCATTGAGACAACAGAGATGTGTTTGAAAAATACTTGGGATCACTGAGACAACAGAGACGTGTTTGACACATACATGGGATCACTGAGACAAAAGAGAAGTCTTTGACACATACATGGGATCATTGAGACAACAGAGATGTGTTTGACACATACATGGAATCACTGAGACAACAGAGATGTGTTTGACACATACATGGGATCATTGAGACAACAGAGATGTGTTTGACATATACATGGGATCATTGAGACAACAGAGATGTGTTTGACACATACATGGGATCACTGAGACAAAAGAGAAGTCTTTGACACATACATGGGATCACTGAGACAACAGAGACGTGTTTGACACATTCATGGGATCACTGAGACAACAGAGACGTGTTTGACACATATATGGGATCACTGAGATAACAGAGACGTGTTTGACACATACATGGGATCACTGAGACAACAGAGACGTGTTTGACACATACATGAGATCACTGAGACAGCAGAGACGTGTTTGACACACACATGGGATCATTGAGACAACAGAGAAGTGTTTGAAACATAAATGGGATCACTGAGACAACAGAGACGTGTTTGACACATTCATGGGATCACTGAGACAACAGAGAAGTGTTTGAAATATACATGGGATCACTGAGACAGCAGAGACGTGTGTGACACATACATGGGATCATTGAGACAACAGAGAAGTGTTTGAAACATACATGGGATCACTGAGACAGCAGAGCCGTGTGTGACACATACATGGGATCACTGAGACAAACGAGAAGTCTTTGAAATATACGTCGGATCACTGAGACAACAGAGAAGTGTTTGATACATATATGGGATCACTGAGACAACAGAGACGTGTTTGACACATACATGGGATAACTGAGACAGCAGAGACGTGTTTGACACATACATGGCATCACTGAGACAACAGAGACGTGTTTGACACATACATGGGATAACTGAGACAGCAGAGACGTGTTTGACACATATATGGGATCACTGAGACAACAGAGAAGTGTTTGATACATACATGGGATCATTGAGACAACAGAGATGTGTTTGACACATACATATGCAATTGAGACAATGGAGACGTGTTTGAGACATACCCGAGATCATTAAGACAATGGAGATGTTTTTGACACACACATGAGTTCATTGAGACAATGGAGACGTGTTTGATAAATAAATGAGATCATTGAGACAATGGAGACATGGTTGACAAACACATGAGATAGTTGAGTCGACGAAGACGTCTTTGACACATACATGAGATCATTGAGACCGCACACAAATCCACACACAAATATCTACCTCTACATTGACTGTCCACTCACACACACACACACACACACCCACCCACCCACACACACACACACACACACACACACACACACATGTCTATTGTTACCTGACTGTCCACAGGCTCGCTTCTACTGGCAAGACTGGCTGCTCGAATTGAGGTACATACAGCCAAAGTGGACAACGAAGTCACTTATTTCAAGGACCAGACAGCGCGCATGGAGGGCAAGTTTGACTATGAAGTCACTTATTTCAAGAACCAGACATCGCGCATGGAGAGCAAGTTTGACGATCTTCTATCGCGGATCTACAGACTGGAGGAATTCCGCAATGTGTCATATCAGATCCCCCAGCTGGTAATACTTATCCGTCAACTTTAAGCATGACTGCAGCCTTTTCTCCTTTCAACCGTGACACCTACGATGCCCAACATCACGACAATCATTTCATTTAACAACAGTATCACTACAATAATTCCATCTAATATAAATCATCACCCAATCATTCCACCTAATATAAATCATTACCATAATCATTCCAACATAAACCATCACAACAATCATTCCACCTAACATAAATTCTCACCACAATCATTCCACCTAATACAAATCATCACCACAATCATTCCACCCAATATTAAGCACTATTTTAATTACAACTAACATAAAACATTACTACAATCTTACTACAATCTCGTGGTAGACAATTGACATTAGTGTGCGAACATGTGTATATTTCAGCTTGAAGGATTTATTTAGTTAATTTACTTTATGTTGTTTGAATTCTGCAGTATGTACCTGACGAGATGCAGCGAAATATGCCAGGCAATAAATCATGCAATCTTTTGTTTGTGTCTTCGTTAATCAAATTCACTACGGGAAAACATTGTTTTGAATTTCTGAAACGTCGCCTCCCATTACCAACTGTGAAGCAATTAGATGGATTACTCAAGCTGAAGTGTAAAATATCGTTACAGGATTGTGGATTGAGATTTCTCGAGGAATGCCTAAGGACAGGAATATTTCCTAACCAGTATTTCAGATCTATGGGGGCCGACATAATATGTCCAACAAGAAAAAACCTGAGACGACTGACAAAAAAAAAATCAGATTGAATAAACCCAGTCCAAGCTGACAACCTCAAGCGCACACACAGTTCTGCCTACTACGTCACTAAAGAATTGAGCTTGTACGGCTACTTGAAGTTCACCAAATTCTGCACAGAAAGTGTGCAAGGTGAAAATCGCAGAGAATGCTGGCCTCAACAAATCACTGAGTACTGAAACGGTAACAACGTCAGTACTAGACAACCCAGAGAAGTATGTGAGGAACTTATCGTCGTACGTACTCAACAACATTGAAACGGAGGCCCTTGCATACGGATTAAAATTCTGCATAAAGCCTAAACACATCAACCGTGTTGAGTCGCCAGCACAGTTTGAAATGTTGTTTGACCAAGTCTCCAAGTTATCACCTACTTCTGCTGAGTCGGTCGGGTGGCTGAAGGCCAGACTGGTAGATTTAGAACACCAGTATCGTACAACACCCTCTAAACAGACATTTCCGCTGACCAACGAACACCTTACTGCTTTAAAAGCGTTAAAGGCTAACAAAACCCTCATAATACTGAAACCTGACAAAGGTAGTGGTGCAGTACTAATGGACATGTCAGACTACCAGAAAAAGATGGAAGAAATATTATCAGATGAATCTAAATTCAGGAAAGATTAAAATATACAATTCAGAGGACCTGGATGCAATAATGAGGAAAGAGATTAAGTCACTTGTGAATGCGGGACTCATCAGTGAGGCCATTGTAAAAACGCTCACACCGCGTGGCTCTCAAACTCCTCAGATGTATGGTCTACCCAAGCTTCACAAGCCCGGCATCCCGCTAAGACCGATCCTGTCCATGATTAACTCTGAACAACTCCGAATGGCGAGATGGATAGCTGAAATTTTAAAGCCAGTACGACAGTCCTTCGATCCAAATATACTCAGAGATACATTCGAACTGGTGGAATTATTGGATACTATGGATATAAATAATAAACACATGGCATCCATGGATATAGCCTCCCTATTCACCAACGTTCCATTAGAGGAGACGGTGAAAATAATAAGGGACCGCATTAAAGACAAACAACTAAAACTAGGCATACCAACATCTATTCTGGAGAGTCTACCGCCACTATTTACCGCCAACATACAATTCAATTTTCTAACAAAGTCATACCGCCAAATTGACAGAGTGGCCATAGGGAGTCCTCTTGCTCCTATTCTAGTGGACATCTTCATTTAGAAGAAAAGAGATCCTCATATATTAACAACTTGGTCTTCTACCGTCTTTATGTGGACGATATACTAATTATCACCACAGACGATTGATTGATTTAGGAACCGACATCACAGCATTCAGGACATTCCCATAAGCGCTCCGTCCCCATCCTCAGCAGCCAGCGAAGAGTTCCAACACTAATAGTTCCAGTAGCAATCTGATTATATGTCCGTCTCGCCTTTCCTCCGAGCGCCGAGCGTCGGCCAGATCCCCTCGTCACACCTCGTTGTCTCACAACATCGTTCCAGGCCATAATGAACATGACCCATAAAAACATTTCTCTATATATGGAACACGAACACAACGAAATGTTGCCGTTCCTAGATATTCTAATGAGACGTAGAGCAGACGGCATAATTCAAAGATCGGTGTGCCACAAAGAAACATGGACTGGCCAATACCTAAATTTTCAGAGCTTCAAACCTGTCCAGTACAAACGGGGCTTAGTACGGACCCTGTTTGACCGTGCTAGAAAGATATACACCCAGGACACACTGACAGAGGAATTTGAAACTCTGAAGAATGTCTTAAAACTGAATGGGTACTCCACAGGAATTATAAAGCGCCACTGCCAACAGCCCAAACCAAAACCAGACGAAACTACAGTCCCTAAACCCAAGGTATTCATCCAACTAACCTTTCGAGGGGATGACGTAATGCAACGTCTACAAGACCGGCTCACTACAGCAGTAGGCCGAACATGCTGTGCTGCAACTCCAGTCATTAGGTATAGAACCACATCGATTTACACACCAGCAGTAAAAGTGCATGTTCCTCTGTACGCCAAAAACAATTGTATATTTACCAATTCACATGTAGGTGCCAGGCTTCCTACATCGGCAGAACAGAGCGGTAGCTGAACAAAAGAGTGTAAGAACACATACCTCAATGGGTCGACAAGATACGACACACAGGCTATGTGGGCCTAGTGGGGCCGACACACCGGAAGCTTCGCGCGTCATCAATTGCTAGGCACATTCTCGAAGGCGGCCATGTGATTGACAGGGACATTGCCTTTCGCGTGTTGTTTAACACACAAAATACTCGCTTGTTAAAGTTTGCAGAAGCAATAATGATCAATCAACGCAAGCCAGATGTGTGCAAAGAGAAAGACATGTTAGTCAGCTTAAAATTATAGTGGTAGATAATTGACATTACTGTGCGAACATGTGTATATATCAGCTTGAAGGATTTATCTAGTTAATTTACTTTATGTTGTGTGAATTCTGCCGTATGTACCTGACGAGATGCAGCGAAATATGCCAGGCAATAAATGTTGCAATCTATTGTTTGTGTCTTCGATTTTCAAATTCACTACGGGAAAACATTGTTTTGAATTACTACAATCATTACATCTAATACAGAGCATTCTGCAATGATTTCTCCTAACACTAAGTATGACTGCAATCATTCACTCTAACACCAAATCGAATCTCAATCAAACACACCAGTACACCACATAATAATGTAGTAGGAGGCTAGTCTCTAACAATGTGGATGATTTCAAGCTAAAATTAGCCAAGTGATCACGTGTTGCAGTCACATGGAGCTGGATTGTGGCTGTTACAGTTACATGGACCGCCAGGGGGACCCAGCCTACACTAGGTACCAGAAAATGTCATGGGGAGGTAACGCGACCGGCATAATATTGCCTATATCACCCATAGAGTGTCGCTTGGTATATAAAACATGGGACTCGCACCATATATCCAATTTGCCTTAGTGCGTGTAAAAGTGTTTTAGTCTGGTGTTAGTCAGGTCTTAGTCAGATATGACTGAGCTACCGTATGACAGTAGACTGTACTACCTGCTTTCTATTAGTGTCCAATGTTGGTCTTAGTCAGATATGACTGAGCTACCGTATGACAGGTGACGGTACTACCTGCTTTGTTAGCGTCGAATGTTTGGTATTAGATATGACTGAGAAACATGACAGTAGACGGTACTACCTGCTTTCGGTTAGCGCCAAATGTTGGGCGGCGATCACCAAACCCGACACTCCACATTGTGCCAACGGCTTCTGGCGGAGGAGTGCAGTTCGGTTAGTGTGAGGGATTGCAATCTAAAGACTAAGTCCAAACTATCGCCTGGCAAGACGGTTAGTGCCAGTAGTGTAAAAGTGTCCATTATATGTTACAGTCTACTGGTGTCCGTACGTTGTATGTTACAGTCTACTGGTGTCCGTACGTTGTCTGTTGCAGTCTACGGGTGTCCGTACGTTGTCTGTTGCAGTCTACGGGTGTCAGTACGTTATCTGTTGCAGTCTACGGGTGTCCGTACGTTGTCTGTTGCAGTCTACGGGTGTCAGTACGTTATCTGTTGCAGTCTACGGGTGTCAGTACGTTATCTGTTGCAGTCTACGGGTGTCCGTACGTTATCTGTTGCAGTCTACGGGTGTCCATACGTTATCTGTGGCAGTCTACGGGTGTCCGTACGTTATCTGTTGCAGTCTACGGGTGTCAGTACGTTATCTGTGGCAGTCTACGAGTGTCAGTACGTTATCCGTTGCAGTCTACGGGTGTCCATACGTTGTCTGTTGCAGTCTACGGGTGTCCATACGTTGTCTGTTGCAGTCTACGGGTGTCAGTACGTTGTCTAGCCATACTTGTCTACAGCAAGCGTCAGGGTGATAGACAGAAGCCTTTACTTGAAAGCTTCCACACACGCCACTGAAATGCTTCAGTGCTTTCTCAGCATATTAGTTATGTTCTTATTGTACGAGCATATAATAGATGTTCTGTCTGTCCGGCACGCAGGTTAGTTAGTTAGTTAATAAATAATCCTCGTTGCCCATCGAAATGGTAATCCATAAATGCTCAGATCCCCACCTATCCCCCTCAGTGCGTAGCAACTGAGGACACCAGTTATTTTGGCTGGATATTCTTCTTTGTCTCCCCTCTCTATTGTAGACCTCTGGGTCTGTCATTGTAACATAACAGGACATGTTACATTTTCTATTGTAGACCTCGCGGTCTCCAATTGTACTATAACATTACATACTAAATTCTCTACAGCAGATCTCGAGGTTCCATATTGTAACATAACAAGACATAACAATTTCCTACAATAGACCGCGGGGTACCACTGCCATAGTACAGAAAGAGTTAACTGTTGTCAGTGATCTCTGCGTTTCACGACTGCTCGGAGTGGCATTCAGGCACGGGGCAGCTTCGCAACAACACGTAAGTTATGTTGCTCCAGCGAGAAGTGAAAAATATTAAAGGTTTTCCAGTTATCAATGTATGCAAATTATCAGTGTAAAACAATTTTCAGATCTTAGAGTTAATTTGTATTAGTGATTGTCAGGGTCTTAAACTTGGCTCGCTAACCTAACACATGTGAGACAGTACAAGTACAACGTGATTTGGCGTAAGACTCAACGACACACCGTTCAATGGATTTATTCACAGATCAAATACATTACGATGATCACAACAATATATACTTGATACTTCAATACACTTACATCCACAATACAACTCACAAGTCTAACTCTCAAGATGTCCAGACACTCGACTTTCAGCACAGAAAACCACACAACGCCTTTCTCTCATCATGCGTCCGTCCAAGTCCGTGTCCCAGAGCTGTCTGCCGCTAGTTCGCAACTTGCCTCCCACCTGAGGTGGCTTCACGAGGCATGCGTGCGTCTTGCGTCGTCCTTGTCTGACCGCTGGTCGCTCGTCAGCCAGCAATCTTGCAGGCAGGTAACTACCACTCGCCTGGCGACGTAACGAAGTTGCTGCATCACTGCTGGGAGCTAAGTCGCCTGGCGGGCGTAACGATGTCACTGCATCACTGTACCCTTTCTGGACTCTGACACGCTCCCCCGGCAAATTCATGAAAGATGTCATCTTTCATGTATAATATATGTACACACTGGGTTAATATTCTAACCTTGTCAGAGTCTACCCTTCTGTTGTTATATACATTGGTATCAACATACAAATACATACACATATGCCATAGAAATATATAAGAAATGGAAGTTGCATTCAACGACATGTGGTGTTCAACCTTTAACACATGTGGGGTTTCATCCTCTCGATGTCTGATTACCTCAATTGCATTAATGACCCAGTCAGATCGGTAGTACCAGCTTCACGCATCTACCTCGCAGCTTCCAAAAAAAACGTAATAATATGGTTCTTGAAACAAAAACCATCTAGCTAGACCGAAATACGGCTTTATATAAGTCGTATAAAACGCTCGAACCCTGACCTTATTTGGCCAGTAGCTCTTGTGTTGGTCTGCAATGTCGGTAACACTCTGCCATGCCCAGTAGATGGCTACCTGTTGTGTCAACAATCTGGCAGCAACATGGCTATTTATACGCAACACATTACTGAATACATTTCAAATTATGGCCCTTTGTGTAATGCTGTAATAACAAATAACTGAAAGGGGAATAATTTACACATTAATGAAATACAATAATTTACAATAATTATCCTATTTCTTAGCGTCATCGCTTGACGTTTCTTCATATTAACGAGAAAAAGTCGGTAATATGAATACATTAATCAAGATATGATTCTAAGATTACACTACATAAATATATAAACACACAATTCGTGTATTTAACTTTGTTGATTCCTAAAGATTTTAGAATCGTCATAGATTTTTAAACTTTTATTTGTCGTCTGCTAATTTTGCTCTAAATTTCTAACTAATCCGGAAGCACACCCGAACACTAAAAAAGCTGATGTTGCAGCTTGCAGAACACACTTGTTCCGGTCTGATGTAGTTACGGAAAGTACAATGTTCTCACAGTTCATGTGTTGGATGTTTCACTACAAAACCTTCTGAATTACGATTGACTGTTCATGTGTTGGATGTTTCACTACCGAACATTATGGATTTCGGTTCACTGCAATGGTGTAGCTGTCAATGTTTAGTTCACACGTTCACGCACGTCTTTAAAATATCCCTGGAATGTTCCACACGCAGATGTCACTGTCACATTGGATAGTTCGCTTACGGTAAGTTTTTGAGCGAATGTGACACTGTTCTTGTTCTTGGTATATACAATTAATAAAGTTCGCTTTCTACCACAGACTACACAATTATACACGACAATCACTACATGAATTAGTAAAATAAGAACACTATATATATTGGGAGTAATCCCTATCACAATATTGTAGACATTACACAGCTTTTTGTGAATGGAAAAAAATATTCACTTATAAATGGCTGTGTCGGTCTGAGTGTATTTGTACACACTGCACTCAGATATTGGTGCTTACTGGGTCGGTCGGACAACGGGACAAAAGATCGGCAATTGAATTGGTTCTGCCTGGGATATGTCGAACCTCAAAGCTATAATCTTGAAGTTTAAGAGACCAGCGCGCTACCATATGGTTTGAAGGTACACCTGAATTTATAAATCGTAACGGGCTGCTGTCAGATTCCACGATGAAATGGCGTCCTAGAAGAAATCTGGACAATTTTGTTATACCCACCACTAAAGCTAGGGCTTCCAATTGAGGTATAGACCACGCCTGTTCTCTGGGTTTTAGTTTCCTGGATACGAAGTACACGGGATGGAGAATGTTATTGTACTCTTGTAACAAGACTGCTCCAATCGCCACGGAGCTAGCATCTGTACGCAATCTGAAAGGTAAATGGAGATTGGGCAATTTCAGGATGAGATTATTTAAATTGTTATCAGAAAAACATGCTAGTACTTTATGGAATGCAATTTGTAGGCATTCATTGTTTACAATTTTCTCTGGTTTATCCTTTGTTAGTGAATTAGTAAACACTTCGGTCAGTTCGGAAAAATCAGGAATGAACTGCCGGTAATAGTTTATCAGTCCCAACAAACTTCTGACTTGTTTTTTTTTGTAGTCGGAAGTGAGAGTTTTAGTATCTTGGACACAATGTTATCGTCTGTCGTGACAAAGCCGTTGGATATTTTGTACCCCAAGAAAGATATTTCCTGGTAGGCTATGTCTAATTTCGCAGGCTTTACTGTCAGTCCGTGCTGTCTAATACGTTCAAATGTCTGTTCTAACGTCTTAATGTGCTCTGTCATTGTCTCTGTGTGAACACAGATGTCGTCGATATAGCAGATTATGTTAGGAATATCTACTAGAAGAAGTCGTGTCATACGTACGAATGTGGCTGGGGCATTGACAAGCCCAAATGGAAGTTTGCACCATTCGTACAGTCCCCAAGGTGTGGCAAATGCTGTCAGATGTCTGCTCTGTTCGTCTACTGCTATTTGCCAATATCCTTTCGTCATATCTATCTTCGTAAAGAACCTAGCGTCTGTCAGTTCTGTCAGAAGATCGTCAGAGTTAGCCATTGGCTCAAGATCTAGAACAGTTATTTTATTGAGCTTTCTATAGTCGATACACAGTCTTATTGTATTATCCTTTTTTCGTACTATGACCATTGGAGATGAGAAGTCTGATTGGGATCGTCTTATGATGTTGTTTTTCTCTAAATTGATGATCTCCTGATGTAGATGTTCTTTGTAATGTAATGGAATGGTGTATGGTCTGCATCTTATGGGTGTGTTTGATGTGAGTGTGATATGATGCTGTACTAATTCTGTTTGTCCTGGGTTGTTGGAAAAAATGGTGTTGTACTGTTGTATAAGCTGTTTGCAACTGTTTGTCTCTGCTTGAGTTAACTTTGGGTTGATTTTGATCTCCTTCAAGCAGTTTGTCATGTCTAATGCGGGTGTTGGAATCTCGTCACTAGCATCGTCGTCTTCATGATCTATTATCACTGTACAAGCTGTCGTATCGTCTTGTTCGTTGTCTCTGTTGTGGTATGGTCTTAGCATATTTATGTGAAATATTTTGTGTTTGTCTTTTATTTGGATTTCGTAATCTACAGGTGAAATCTGTCTCGTCACTTTAAAAGGTCCCTGCCAAGAATCAGTCAATAAGTGTCTGTCACTAGGTAGTAGAAGAAGAACGTCCTGTCCAGGTGTCAACGTTATTGTCCTTTTACCTTTGTCAGCATACTGTCTATAAGTAGCACCAGATAATTTTAGTGCATTCTTTGCAATAATACACGATTTGATGATTCTTTCACGCAATGATGTAACATATACGTATGATGATATGGGTTTAAGTACTGGAGTAGAGTCAGTTAACATTTGGTGATAAATAGTTAATGGGCCCCGTGGTTTGGCACCATAGATAAGTTCAAAAGGAGAGAAACCGGTACTAGAATGTGGTACCTCCCGATAAGCAAAAAGAATAGCTGGTAGATATACATCCCAGTTATTGGGGTGCTCTTGCGTTACTTTTGCAAGCATGTGCTTTAGATCCCCGTTAAATTTTTCTATTACTCCACTAGAGTGAGGATGGTACGGGGAATTGAAACATTGCTTCACTCCCAGCATTTTGGTGAAAGCTTGGGTAGATGCGGCAATAAACTGAGTGCCCCTATCAGATTGGATAGTATCTGGAATACCTATCCGAGAAAATATATGGAAGAAAACTTCCATTATATCATTGGCAGTAATGTTCTTTAGCGGAATAGCTTCTGGCCAGCGACTACATTGATCAATGACAGTTAGAATATATTTATTCCCTCTAGTTGTTGTATGATTAAGAGGGCCCACTATGTCGACAGATAGTTTTTCAAAAGGTCGACTGGCTAAGTCAGTAACTTGTAACTTTGCCTGTGGGTGTTTACCTTTTTTTACCAGTTTCTGGCAGGTGTCACAACTTCTGCAATATTCTTTAATGTCATTGCAAAATTTGGGCCAATGAAACTGTGTCAGTAACCTTGATCTGGTCTTAACGTATGAAATATGCCCTGCAAGAGGTATATCGTGGGCAAGATGTAAGGCTTGCTTGCGATAATTAGTTGGCAAAACAGTTTGCTCTGTTGTATTGTCACCTCTGGTATAATACCTGGTGAGTATATCATTTTTCACAGCAAAATACCATTTTGCATTCTTGGTTACCTTTGGCTTTTGGCCGATCAGATTAAAGTATTTTGACAATGAAGGATCAGCTTTTTGAGCTGTTACAAACGTTTCCTTCATGGTGTTAGTAGGTAGTGATACTGGGCTAAGCATTTGTATAGCCTCAGTTTGATTACTTTCATCTTGCACTCTAGCAGTAGATCTAGTTACTGCGTTCACACATTCAATGATATCAGATGGTGATGGAGCAATGTTATCAATGATGTCATGAGATGTTAGTGCTACATTAGCTACTATACAATCAATAGGTGGTGTGACATTTTCAATGATGACATTTGATGGTGATGTTATGTTATCATCAATACACAGAGATGTTATGTCATGAGGTTTATCATTCACCTCTGGTAAATTTCCAATAATTACACCACACACTGGGTTTGTTAATGCAGCGCACTTTACTTTCCCAGTGAGGAAAGGTGTTTCAATATATGCCCATGCTAGTGGGTATTTCTCAATATTGCCTGAGAATGTTCTGCATGTTACGTGCCTGCCTGTATAGTCTGTAGGCATTATGAACGTTCTCTTCAGACCAATGAGTGAACTGCCCGTGTCACGAAGGACTGTAGCAGACTTGCCATTCACATATCCGTGATGGACGATTATCTTGCCTTTTGAATCTACTACCAAATTAGCTTCTTCATTGGCATTAGGGATGGCGTGACCGCATGTTAAAATACCATCTTCATAAAAGGTGTTACAAACAGAACATTTATTTGCGCTAAAAATGTCAAAGGCCTGTGCTGAGTTCACAGGATGTTTCTCTGGCTGTTCTTCATCTGACGCCGAACTGTCAAACAAGGCGGCATTTGCTTTGTTGGTCATTTGCCTACCTTTACAATCTTTCCGATGGTGTCCGTACGCCTTACAGATGAAACATTTACGCAAACTTCTGAAGGATTTACGCTCCTTATCTTGTCTGTTTACCATGTTTAGTAGGTAAGTATGGTATCCTGGGTGCTTATCGCACATTTCATTCTGATGATGTGAAAATTTACAATAAGTACAGTGATTAAACTTCTCAGAGGTAGGCCTATGAGGTTTCTGCCTACTATAGGGTTTGTCGTAGTTAGCCGCTGCTACAAAATTTATGTCAGTAGCTTCACTGGCAAAACAATGTTTGTTGGCTGTGTAATACGCCGAACCACGTCTTTCAATCTCATCCACACTAGTGCATTCATTCTCTTGCAAAAATTTTGAAAATGCTGATGGAATGGATGAAATGATTTTATCTCTAATGATCAGATCTTCTAGTCTCTGATAATTTTTGTCAATTTTAGCTGCTGAAGTCCATTTGGTAAATATATCTCGGACTAAGCAGAGGTAATCAGAGAACGTTTGAGTCGGTTTTGGGCTCAACTTACTGAATTGTTCTCTGTAACCTGCCTCATCTAACATAAAATGTGCCATAATCTTAGATTTCAGATAATGGTAATCTTTTCTGAGGTCTTTGGGGATGGTTTCAATGACTTTAAGAGGTTCCCCTGATAAACTCCTCATATAAACAATATTCCATTCAGACAGTGGAACCTGGTAATGTTCCATTAAAGTTTCAAAATTTTGGGTAAAGGCTGCGATGCAGTCACCCGAGGTATAATTACGTACAATACCTTGATATTTCTTGTACTGGTTTTCTTTCTCCAGAATCTCAGATTTCTTAGTCTCTTTGTTAATGGCAGTCTCAGTATCCAGTTGTTTCATCTTTAACTGTAACTCCAGTTCTTCTCTCTTACTCTGAGCTGCTATTTCTGCTTTCTTGAGTTCACTATCTATCTCAGCTTGCTTTGTCTTTGCCGCCAGTTCTAACTCGGCTTGCTTTAAGGCTGTTTCTGCCTCTACTTGCTTGGCAGCCCTTTCAGCCGATCTTTCATCGCGTTCATTAGCTTTCTCCTGTACTAGTAGGTATTCAGAGTATTTCTTCTCACTCCAATTTGTTAATTCATCACCTGTCAACTGTAATTTTATCCCCATATCGATGAAATCAAATAATGAAGACATGATGAAAAATGTCAATGAAATACCAGCCACACAAAATATGTTGTAAGTGGTTAGTAATCAATAATTTACAATTGATTTCTATTGACAATATGTGCCTAAAATTGCATCCTTAAAGTATATGAAAAGAAAAATATACTCAAGTGCCCCGGATGCGGTGAAGAACGGTTGGAAATCGGGCTAGGAACTGTAGGGTCGCTACTTCGAAAACACAAATGACCTCTACGGCAAGGTTTGGGATGGTTCGGAAAACCTGCTTTGTTTTTGGATGAAAATAAATTAGCGTCTATTTGTTGGTGTGTGCCTGCTTGTCACTAAGTGTTGATTAGGTTTGTATGGCGTTGAGTGTAGTTGTAGGTCGTAAGTTTGTCCGTCAACAATTTTTTTTTTCCAATACAAGTTACTTTCTTTCCAAAACTTTCTGCGTTCCACAAACTCAATACACTAAGACAATCTACATGTATCTCAACACTCTACAACATTGATGACACATCACTTACATCAAGATGACATTCAGTAAGGACATAGACATCAAGTTTACAAGATGGCGACAAGGTCACAATGGCGACAAGATCACAATGTCGACAAGGTCAAAACGGTGACAAGTTTCACAAATCACAAATGTTTTACACGCTTACAAGATCAAACAATATGTATGCACTGTACGTTTACAAATAGTCTTACACATGTTTAAACAATGTAGTAAATTATCAAAATGAGCCTTCCACGATCACATTTACATGTACTATAAAGTTTGACAAAAATTCTAAGTTCACAAACTCTAGTTTTAAATCGTTAATCACATAAACACGTTCATTTCAAAGCCGGACGAATGCCGCCACGTCCACACATGTCAGGGTCTTAAACTTGGCTCGCTAACCTAACACATGTGAGACAGTACAAGTACAACGTGATTTGACGTAAGACTCAACGACACACCGTTCAATGGATTTATTCACAGATCAAATACATTACGATGATCACAACAATATATACTTGATACTTCAATACACTTACATCCACAATACAGCTCACAAGTCTAACTCTCAAGATGTCCAGACACTCGACTTTCAGCACAGAAAACCACACAACGCCTTTCTCTCATCATGCGTCCGTCCAAGTCCGTGTCCCAGAGCTGTCTGCCGCTAGTTCGCAACTTGCCTCCCACCTGAGGTGGCTTCACGAGGCATGCGTGCGTCTTGCGTCGTCCTTGTCTGCCCGCTGGTCGCTCGTCAGCCAGCAATCTTGCAGGCAGGTAACTACCACTCGCCTGGCGGCGTAACGAAGTTGCTGCATCCCTGCTGGGAGCTAAGTCGCCTGGCGGGCGTAACGATGTCACTGCATCACTGTACCCTTTCTGGACTCTGACAGTGATACTCCAAAATTATTGTTTTCGACCATTTTGTATCATATTTAGTTTCAAATGACAATCACATTCTTCCTAATTGCACTTATATACTTCTTTTTGAAAAAGTGTGAACTACTAAAACTGTAATCACATTACGGCAATCTAATATATGCCATTGCCCACTCTGAATCTGAGCCACCCCTTCTCTACGACTGTCTCAGCTCGAGCTTCCCGTTAACAAGAATCCTTTCTCTCTCGGGCTCAGGCGGAGCGTGCTTCTTGCACAAGGCAATACGCAGAGCTTAAACGTGACAAGAGCTCATGACCCTCACCTCCGCCCCCCCCCCCTTACAAAAATGGGTATGATTTGACAAACAAATCAGATTCATTCTTACTCACTGTAACAAGACCCCCGGGAATTGGACAGGTTTGTTACTATAGTTAATATCCCCAGCCTTTGCTCCGACCACCCCAATAGAACTTTACATCTACAAGGCCCCACAAAAGCCGGGACAGCTGACCTTCCTCTCCCCACTTATGGATTCCTACCCACAGGGGGCTCGGAGAAGACATCAGTCATACTAATACACAAAGCCATGGCCAACAAAACAAAATTTAATTACTAAATACGCCAACTGTAACTCTGAGAAGGATGGCTGAAAGCCTGACTAGAAGACACTATGTACAAGAGAAGATCTACTGATGATTCGTCTTCATCACGGAGACTGTGACTTCAGTTCGTGTGGTTGTCCTGTCGTGGTTACGACTCACCCGAGGAACCTCCAGTGGACCGGAACTCCAAGGTGTCCTTTCCAAAGTTCTCTCCTCCCACTGTGAGCAAGATCTCGGACTGGTCAGGCGTAGGACTAATGCCTGACTGACACTGCACCGCAGGTCGAGGATCCTCCATCGATGTCGTACTACATCACACGTCCCACTCCGCTGATGCAGTCTGGGCCGACCTAGAATCCTAGCTGTCTCCCAACTGAAGAAAAGTACTCTAGCATAATACACTCTTCTGTCTCGTAAGTGACTGAGACACACTGATCAGCAACCTATAACAGGAGCGCTGGCTCCATATTAACACAATGTCACAATTGCAAGATCCAACAGGTGCATGTAAGAACTCAACATTTTCACATGTCACTAGGAATATAAGAACTCAACATATTCACATGTCACTACCATGTTCTGTAGGTATCAACTCACTTCACAACCTACACTGTCTATGTTCACCAACACCTAGGAATGGGGTAGATCCCTACCCTACCAAGAATGTCACTCCGGTGTTCATACAACTAGACAATCAATGTTTTAGGTCACTGGACCACGTTCGGCTTCAATCAGGTTCACGACTGTAGATTCACAACAAGGTAAATATGAAATTATACGCGGTGTCCCTTGACGACCCAGCCGGGCCGTAAGCATAATAAACAGACCATTGTGACGGGTAAACAGAGATCACTCATCTCAACATCATTGAAATTCATTGCCTTGAAATTACTAAGGTCATCCCTGAGTTAGAATTGTACCAGTACCTCACTGGCTGGAATCAATAGACCCTTCAGCCTTGGACCCTACCTGGATCTGATGACAATCGTCGGACTCTTTGCAGTGGTCTTAGCATAGACCTACCGAGCTATTCTCAACTTAGAACTTTCAAGTGTTGATTTTGGCATATTCCGATGACCGCTCCCAGTAATGCCTCAACCATCATCTTGATCGGCACTGGAACGAGCAGGTCCCCTTGAGCTCATGGTCAAACTCATAAATCTCCATAGGATATATCTATAACACATCCTGAAACATGGAGGGGTTGGTGTGAGTACTCTACTACAACAAGGACCACACTGCATCTCCACATTGACACATGCCTCTCAGCTATACATAATACAATATATATATATATATATATATATATATATATATATATATATATATATATATATGTGTGTGTGTGTGTGTGTGTGTGTGTGTGTGTGTGTGTATGATCATCAATATCATAGATCCACTCTTAACTACAATATATATATATAGGCATGGGGCTGCAAGAGAAAGTAACAGTACACCAATGTATAATCGAGTAACTCGTCAACAGATAGTCCCCTAGCACCAGAGTCGACTGTATGACTCTGTCAAAGCATCCTTCGCCTGGTGCTAGTCCACTCCTGTTTCTTCACCATCCACCAATCCTAAAATACACCTACTTCTCTTTCAGTGTAGTGGTTACTTTATCTAGGAGGTGCCCAGCCGGACAAATCCTCCTTCCATACATACTCAACAATTAATCAATCCCTTCACCCATGGATCAATTAATTAAACACCTTAATCACTATATAACCATAATAAATTATACACCTTATAATTTATTACTATAGTATCAACCAATTATAAATCATGACTTGTTAAACTTAAGTAACACTCATAACACAGCCATAGCTTCAGTTCGGAGATCTCTGTCCCAGAACCGGGTTCGACCTTTATTAAGTGACCTTCATTCATGTCGGTCAAGTCTGTGCCGGTCTAGCACAGCTATGGTGGCCATCCACCGATACACTTTCCCCACAGCTACTGTGGGCATTGCGCATCCTGTTCCGTGGCGAGTTAGGTCACGTCATCCCTGTTAGAGTGCCTTCCAGCACCTCCACTCCTAAATCTCCGGCCCCTAAATTCTAGTCAATTACCACACAGGGTACTACTACTTCTTCACTTCAGTGACTAAGTTACTCCATTACCAGAGTCAGGTTCTGTTCAAAGCTCGGCTCTACAGTAGCACAACGGCCTTACGTACAGCACGACGCATCGCTCTCGGTCGGGTATGTTAATTGAACCATCGCTTAAGCACTATTGCTTTGGGTCGGACATGCAACATAACGGTCGGTCGGACAGGTCTAATAACCAGTCGGGTGGCTAGACATACGCACGATTTGACACGCATGGTCACTCCGGCGGACGGGCATGTAAACAAGCAGTGACAATAGGTATCATAACTACTTCCTATCAACTGGTATCCAGTAAATACAAAACAATTCTGCCTAAGTGGAATAACACTACCATCTTCACACAGCAAGTACTTACCTGCACATCCCAATGAAATAACGCCACATTGTTCCCGGAATAATACCACCACTGATATAAGACATAAATTACCATCCTATTCTAGCCAAGCAAATGACACATCAATAATAATAACAAGCAATAACTTATCACAATTAAATTATTCTAGCATCACAATGTAACGAATGTCAAACTTCCTGACAGCCCTGCGTATGTAATCACTAAACCAGATAGGTAACACATCTGCTACACAGTTGGTAAATTACCCGAACCTACTTACAATGCTTTAATTAATGTAAAGACAATGCCTGGTGCTGACTGTAATAGTGATCATGTACCACTATGTGGACAAATAAAAGTAAGATTAAAGAGAGGGAAAAAATGGTTAAGAACATGAGACTTAATAAAGAGGTTCTGAAAATAGATAAAGAACTGCAAGAACAATACATAGTGACTGTGATAAATAGATACAATGCGATAGCTAAAATACAGAATATAAATGAACAATGGGAATTGTTAAGGGACTCCATTCAGCAAACTAGCAAAGAAGTATTACCGGAGAGAGGCAAAATAGCTAAGAAAAAATGGATGAATGAAGAAATCTTAAAACTGATGGACAAAAGAAAACAGAGTAAAAATGGCAAACAAGAATACGCTAAGATAAATAAAGAAATAAAAGATAAATATGGGAAGGCTAAAGAAAGTTGGTTAAACGAGTAATGCAAAAAAATTGAATTAAATTCCATTAATGATACAAAAAATATGTACAAACAAATCAGTGAGCTTACAGGAAAAAAAAATAAGAATAAATACAGGGTGTTGGAAATCAAAAACAGGAAAGATATTATTAGAGGAAGGTGCTATAATGAAGAGATGGAATGAGTATATAAGAGAATTATATGACGGAGAAAGGGAAGAATTAACAGAAGATAGTAACTTAGAAGGTCCACCTATTCTGAAAGAAGAAGTCGCTGACGCTATGAAACATATGAATAAAGGAAAAACAGCTGGGCCAGATGAAATCACAATAGAGGAATTAAAAGTGTTGGGAGAATTTGGAGTAGATATATTAACCAAAATGTTGAATGATATTTACAGTAGTGGATATTTACCCAGTGATATGCTGAAATCTGTATTTATAGCTATACGAAAAAGACCAGGAGCAATTGATTGTGAAGATTTTCGTACAATTAACCTCATAAACCATATCACTAAGCTTTTACTCAGAATCATAATGAGAAGAATCAAAAATAAAATAAAAATTGAAATTAGTGAAGAACAATATGGATTTGTGGAAGGAAGGGGCACAAACAATGCAATTTATACATTACGAACACTAATAGAAAGGTCAATAGAGAAACAGAGAGACATATATTTGTGCTTCATAGATTATACTAAGGCATTTGATAAAGTAAAACATGATGAACTGATTAAAATGTTGGAAGATATCAACATTGATGGAAAAGATTTAAGAATAATAAAGAATGTTTACTGGAACCAAGTAGCAGCAATTAAAATGGGAAATAAAGAGGGTAGTTACGAACAGATAAAGCTAGGAGTACGACAGGGGTGTGTCTTGTCACCAGATCTTTTCTGCCTGTATAGCGAAGTAATAATTAGAGAGATCAAAGAGATGCCAGGAATACTAGTTGGAGGTTATAATATAAATAATATACGTTATGCAGATGACACAGTATTGGTGGCGGATAATTCAAAAGACCTACAACAATTATTAGACGTTGTAGTAACAGAGAGTGCAAGGAAAGGACTCTCCTTAAATATCAAGAAAACAGTAACAATGGTAATATCAAAGAAAATGGTGACACCAAAATGTGACATAGAAATAGAAGGAAAAATCCTTAACCAAGTGGATAATTTTAGATACCTAGGAGCAGAATAGGGCAGGCAAAAGCCGCATTTCAGAAAATGAAGAGTATCTTGTGCAATAAGTCACTATCACTGAATGTAAGACAGAGAGAGCTGAAATGCTATGTAGAACCAGTTTTTCTGTATGGCAGTGAATCTTGGAATGTAAATGAACAAAGTAAGAAGAAATTAGAAGCAACAGAGATGTGGTTCCTGAGACGATTGTTGCGAATTCCTTGGACTGCCAGAGTAACTAACGCTGACTGCCTGAAACAGGCTAATGAAACTAGAACATTATATACAACAATAAGACAGAGACAAACATATTTTTCTCGGTCACGTGATGAGAAGAGAGGCAATGGAGAACATCGTAACAACTGGAAAGATCGAGGTGAAGATAGGCAGAGGCAGACCAAGAGAAATGATGCTGGATGGATTGAGACGGTGGCATGGAGGAATATCAGCAGCAGAGTTGATCCAGAAAACCAAAGACCGAGATCTGTGGAAAGTCATGAACGCCTACGCCAGCCGGCACGGCACTTGATGATGATGATTACCCACAATGCATATAATTTGTACACTAACAGTAAATAACTTCTA